>LOEQ01003109.1:0-11164 GCA_001685075.1 Bramus lutescens | reverse complement strand
ATGGGAGGAGGGGAGGAGGTGGAAATTTTTAATAAAAAATTAAAAAAAAGAAAATAACTACTGTGGTGGTTTGATGGTTTGAAGAGAAATCCTCCCTGCTCTGCACACCCTTTCCCTACAGGCTCACAGTTTTGAATACTTGACTCCCAACTGTTTGTGATGCTGTTTGATGAGGTTATGAGGAGGTGCTGCCTTGATGGAGGAAGTATCTCATTGGGAGTGGACTTTAGGAGTTTCTAGCCTTCTGCAACTTCTTGTTTGCTGTCTTTGATGGAAGAATGTTCTCCGTTTCTTCCTTTGGCTGACTGCTTCCCCAACCATTGCGGACTCTTACCCGGGAACTTTGAGGTTAAAATAAACTCTTTCTTCTTCAAGTTGTATTTGGTCATGGTCTTTAATCAGATCAACACCCAAGTGACTAATGCAACTACTGACAATACAAAATAGAAATAAAATACTTGATAGAATAAGTGTAAACGAGTGTGTGGACAAGGAGCAAAATGTGATAAGCAAGCATTTCATAGTAGCCTTAAGAGTAGTGCACATATTTATGGTTTGTACTCTCAAACAGTTCAGAGAAAACAATGCGATTAGGGATAAGAATCCGTATGAAGCGGAAATGTAGTAAGCAAATTAGACTGAATGTTAACAGTAAATAAAACTGGGTAAAAGAAGACAAATGGTCCTTTTCTTTCCCCATGTTATATAAGTTAAGAAACCTGCTATTTAAGGCAGTTCAGAATTTAATGGTATAATGAACCCATGATGGATGGTGTGGCACAACAAAATATATGCTTGTTCATCATTCCCCCGTGAATTCCTGGTGCAGAATTTCTAAAACCTGAAGTTCTCTGGTGGGACGAATACACTTTGTGTTAATAACATGACAAACGAGTTCCCTGATAGCCTCAGGCTGACAATTGGTCACCAGAAAGACATACTATGTGATTATAAGTTTGGAAATTTAGTACTGTTGATAGAGGAGAAAATCAGTCTAGTTGAAGAGAGTGAAAACTCCATGAATTTGAACTCTATGGTCTAAAAACAAACAAACAAGTAAGCAAACAAACAAACCCCACAGATTCAAACAATTTTGAAAATGCACTGTAAGATTTTTACAGAATGACAGCTTCTGGAAAAGGCACTCACAGTTACACCATTTACTGTGAATTATGATCAAGGCTGTGAGGGTTAAATGGTTCTCTAGCAAAGTATTAGGTGCTTTCTCAATATCTAGACTGTTTGTGGGAAATGGAGTTCTACATAGTAAAGGTTGGCAAAGTTAGTGATGTCTAAGGTCACTTTGCACTTACCAGTCTGGACAGAGGTTCAGCTACACATTTGCCTAAGATCTGTCTCCCTAGACCTCCCAATTTCATTTTAACTGTCCTAATCCACTACTATATCATTTTAAAAATATATTTTTAAATTTTATTTTAAAATAAACAAAACAAAGCTATCTTTTATTTTACATGCCAAATCCAGTTTCCATTCCCTCTCCTCCTCCCACTCCCTCTGGCTTCCCCCATCACATTCCCATCCACTCCTTAGAGAGGGTAAGGCTTCCCATAGGGAATTAACAAAGTCTAGCACATTGCTTTGAGGCAGGACTAAGACTACCCACTTTATCTAGGCTGATCAAGGTATCCCTCCAAAGAGAATGGGTTCCAAAGAGCCAGAACAAGCAATGGGGATAAATCCTTGTCAGTGGCCCTGCAGTCTGCCCCAGCCGTACAACTGTCACCCACACTCAGAGGGCCTAGTTTGGTCCTATGCTGGTTCCCTTGCTGTCAGGCTGGAGCTGGTGGGCTCCCATTAGCTCAGGTAAACTGTTTCATGACTCTGTCATTTTAATTTACTCTTTTAGCTTCTTGACAGAGCAGTCACACTCCCAGAGTGAAGGTGTAATGGCAGAAGATGGAAGAAGTCCAGTAAGAATTATGGACATCCATATTTGGTGGTGCCTCATAGTTATTTGGTAAATAACTAATGTACTGGGATTCAATATATGCTGCCTCTTCAGAATAAGGTAATGAAATATATGTGTTTTGAAACTTTTTAGATTTTGCCCTATACTTAAGAGTTCTATAAGTTATTCTACAAAATTGTCAAGCCTGAGAAGGCTACAGAGCTCTGGAATGCTTGGTCAGAAGGTCAGGTCACTATGGAGACACATGAGACACACATCTGAAGTGAGATCAGCAATGTACCTGTTGCCAGAACAGAACTAAATTGCAGCTCATCCAGTTACCATCAGCAAATTATTGACAAAGCATTTTAGAATTGTGGTATGAAATAAGTAATGGTTGTCCCAAACCCTCTTATGCAATGGCCCTAGAATTTGGCATCCCCTCTCATTGCAGGGACTCTAATGTCTGCATTTGTGGTCTCCATTGAAGTAGTCACCATGGAATTCTGAAACCCTGGATCCCATATGCTACATGTTTTGACTGATATGCTATGGACTCATCTCCTTAGAGAAACATTTTTGTCTTCTTTGCAACATGGAACCTCTAGGAACTAAAGATAATATATAGCTAGAAGCATACACTTACTCCAAGTGTGTGACAGTCCCGAAGATGGCAGAAGAGCACATGGATACCCACAAAAAAGTCCAGGCAGTGCTTTCTCACTTTCCACTTCAGAATGCTAGTTACTTCAAACTGGGGACATTGGTGAGCAGCAAGGAAGGCATTTCCTCTGAATATTTTTATCTACCTGTAGAAAGACTAACAAATTATATGTCATAAATCTGTCCATAAGAATTTCAGCAACAGCCGGGCGGTGGTGGCACACGCCTTTAATCCCAGCACTTGGGAGGCAAAGGCCAGTGGATCTCTGTGAGTTCGAGGCTAGCATGGTCTACAGAGGGAGTTACAGGATAGGCACTGAAGTTACAGAGAAACCGTCTTGAAAAACAAACAAAACAAAACAAAATAAAATCTCAGCAACAAAGAAAGATTTATTTCTCTTATAGGAGAAAGAGCAGAGGGTCTTCCTATGTAACAGCTCTGACTGTCCTGGAACTCATCTTGTAGACCAATCTGGCCTTGAACTCACAGAGATCTGCCTGACTGTGCCTCCCAAGTGCTGGGATTAATGGGGTCCACCACCAATGCCCAGTTTTTTAATTAAAATTTTTTTAAATTAAAGTTTTTCATTTAATTTACCTACTGACTACAGTTTCCCCTCCCTTCTCTCCTCCTGTCCCCTCCCTGTGCGTCTGTTCCTATTCCTCATCCTCATCCTCTCCTCTTCAATTGCCATTCAGAAAGGGGCAGAACTCCCATGGGAGTCAACACAGCATGGCACAACAACTTGAGGCAGGATCAAGCTCCTCTCTCTGCATCAAGGCCGGGCAAAGCAACCCAGATTGGGGATTGGGTTCCCAAAAGTCCAGTTCAAGCACCAGGAACAGGTTCTGATCCCACTGCTAGGACCCTATGAGAGATCAAGCTACACAACTGTCAACCACATGTAGAGGGCCTAGGCTTGTCCCAGGCAGGCTTCCTAGTTGTTGGTCCAGAGTCGGTGAGCTCCTAGGAGCTCAGTTCAGCCGTCTGTGTGGGTTCCCTGTCATGGCCCTGACACCCCTGGCTTGTACAATCTTTCCTCTCTCTCTTCAACAAAATTCCTGGAGCTTGGCCCAGTGGTTGACTGTGGATCTCTGCATCTGCTTCCATCAGTTACTGGATGAATACTCACTGATGACAATTAAGATAGTCATCAATCTGATTACAGGAGAAGGCCAGTTTAGGCACCCTCAATGCTATTGCTAGGAGTCTTAACTGGAGTCATTCTTGTGGCTTCCTGGGAGTTTTCCTGGCACCAAGTTTCTCCCTAACCCTCAAATGGACCACCCCTCATAGAGATATCTCTTTCATTATTCTCCCCATTCATCCCACCCAAACCCACCCAACCTGATCCCTTCTGTCATCTCCCCCCAGTTTACTCAGGAAGACTCTTCTATTTTCTCTTCCCAGGGACATCATCCATGCATCCCTCTTTGGGCCCTCCTTGTTACTGAGCTTTTCTGGGGCTGTGGATTATAGCTTGGTTATCCTTTACTTTTCAGCCAATATCCACTTACAAGTGAGTGCACATCATGCTTGTCTTTCTGGGTCTGGGTACCTCTCTCAGGATGATTTTTTCTAGTTCTACCCATTTGCCTGCAAATTTGATGATGTCATTGTTTTTTACTACCATGTAATACTCCATTGTGTAAATGTACTACATTTTATTTATCCATTCTTTGGTTGAGGGGCATCTAGGTTGTTTCCAGGTTCTGGATATTATAAATAACTCTGCTATGAACATAGTTGAGCAAGTGTCCTTGTGGTTTGATTGAACATCCTTTGGGTATATGCCCAAGACTTGTATAGGTGGGTCTTGAGATAGATTGATTCCCAGTTTTCTGAGAAACTGCCATACCGATTTCCAAAGTACTGCCTAGCTTCTTAAAACTCATCTAATGCCCACTCCCAAACTCTACACATGTCATCTTCCTTCTCCCTTATGAATAGGATGAAGATGCCTGAAGTATGAGATGCTCACTTCTCCTTCATGGCCTGACTCCATACACAGAGCAAATCCCTTCCCTTGCCAGTTTGCTTACCTTCAGTTGATTTCACAGACTCGGTCACTGAACTCAGACGGAAGTCAGAAAATTTCCCCTCTGACATTTGTATGATTTTCTTCAATCCTCTCATCTATTGCTTCTTGTCTTATTCTCCTGTGGTCAGAAGTGTGCTGTGCATTAGAATCACTTTGTGATTTGTTCAAGTTTTGGACACTAGAAAAGACCAAATATTAGAATGCATGTTCACCTCTTATTTTTTTTGCTTCCTTCTTACAGGCAGATAGAGGTTATTTCCTTTCTGAATGTTCAATCAGTGTGTAAATATGCAATAAGTAATTGATTTGCATATTGTTAACATCTAACTATTCATATATAGACTGATAATTGACTATAGTATTTGAATGTCCTTGCTCTAAATTCCTTATGACTTTGTTTAAAAGAAGGACATAAAAAGATGCCTGAAGGCTGAAAGTCTGCTTTTCTTTGTATGGAATGGGGAGAAGAAGAATTTGAAGTTATTTCAACTACATATGCTTAAAATACAAGGTATAATAATTTGATCAATACTAGAGTGCTTAAGCTTTATGCTATGGAAAACAAAGCCTATTCACATCTTTTAAAAAAGGAGCAGATGCTATCTGACCTGTGATCTATGAAGATAAATAGGAGTACAGATGAATGGAAAATATTGTAGAGGAGAGACAAAAGAGTGTCAGCAACCATTGTTTCAGTAACTTGGGTAAGTTAGAGCTATAGTTTATACTGAATATCTCCAGTTTGTTTTAAAATTGCCCTCACTGTATTGCCATTGGAAAGTTGTGGAAACTTTAGTTAGCAGACCCTGGGTCACTGGGGATGTATCCTAGAAAGTGAATGGGATCTTGGTCCCTTTGTCTTTTATGGCTTTCTAGTTCATGATATGAGTAACTCCCTCCACTATCCACACCAGACAAGATGTACTGCCTGCCAAGGATTCAAAGCATCAGAGCTCCCTGATATGGAAGCCAATGCAAACCTTTTTTTTTCCTCATAAGTCTTTTATATTCATAAGATGCCTCAGGTATTTTCTTATTAAGATTGAAAACATGTAGAGATAGTGTGCATCTGAGCAGATCTACAGCCATAGCATGGATTGTGTGGTAGTATCCCATTACTTGTTGGTGGTGGGGAAGGGGAACAGACTAAAATAATGTCGAATAGTGGAAAAAGAAGGAGATCATGCTTTTTAATGGAGAAGACAGTTTGAATGGGGGATATTCCTAAGTAGGATAGTGGCTTTAGAGAACATTGGAACAGCTGGACATGGCAGTAAAATGGGATTAAGACCAATTGAGTGGGTTGATAAGAAACCCAACAGATAAGTAATTGTTATAGCCTCTTCTTTCAATTGTTAGTAAATGGTGCCTTGTCTCTACAGCTTTATGGCTTAGAACAGCATCCTCTATTTGAAAGAAGATTTGGATTCTCAGGGTGTATGAGTGATGTATTTCTTCATGAATTTCATTATCCCTCAGTGAGGTATGGTTTGAATAAGACATAGGCAGTTGATGATTCTTTACTAGGGTTCTACCATACCTGTATCGCATATAAATGTACCAACTGCGGCTCAGTCATTAAATATACTTGGAGACTGTCAAAATTGTCATCTTTATGACAATCAAGAGTATTTTGTCAATGTATATGCAGAAGTGTAGGCATCAGGTATGTGAATTTTTTTGTTTAACTTTCTTTTAAGAGAACAATATAGGAATCAGTCTTACTTTCCTTGGGTTTCCTGTGTAACCGACTTTTTAAAACCCAAGCTAACACACAGCTGTAATCTTGTTATATAGTCTCTCATTCTCCTGATTCAGAACAATGTCATTTGCTGAAAGTAGCAAACACAGAAGTTGAAACAAGTCGTCTAAAATGAACAGCCACGATAATCGTTAAAAACAACATCCATAGTTACTAGTTGATGAGCAATGATGTTTGTAGTACTGTTTATCTGGGTCAGTCAGAGTCAATGACTTAATCCCTTGTAAAACTCTAAAATATTTCTGTAAAATACTCCTCATTCCTTCCACATGTGATGCTTTCTATGTTGTTCAACAAAGATAGAATAAAGCTCTACGTTAGGTAAAGACACACATAGGAAGAACAATAAAGACAAAGTGAAGCCCTTTGTTAGGTATGGACATACACAAGGCAGAACAATAAAGACAGAGTGGAACCCTTTGATTAGGTGCAGACACACACAGACAGAAGTCACAGGCACACACAGACACAGGGACACATTCAGCAGAAACAGGCAGGCAGGCCCGATTCAGAGTCATACCACACACTGATTGGAAGACACAAGAAACATGAAGTAGAGAATTTACTCTTTGTTAAACAACTCCAAGAGGTTTTTATTTCTTAATGTGAAGCTGGTGCATGCCTGTTGATTCAGAGATAACCACTAATGTGTTTGATCCATACACTATTTTATCTCAAAACTAACATAATGATATTGATTATATTATAGTTATTACAGCTAATCCTGTTTGGAGCATTTACATGCCCTTAAAATAGTATTAATGTTTTCATAAGAGTATGTATTCTTATAGAAAGAGTGAATATGACCTTCACCCACTGTGCTAAACTCTTTCTATTGTGGAATTCTGTTAAGAGATTTAATGAGCAGATTCTATTGTGTTTTAGGGATAAACCTTGGTAAAAACCTAAGCATAGGTGAAAGAAATGTATACAATATTCTGATGAAGAAATCAGGAACAGGGAAAAAATCAGGCCCCTGAAAGCATTTTGAGTCTCCTAGATGACAAACACAGGGCAGTCATCAGAGAGGCTTGGAAATCGCTTAATTTTTTCCTCTTTTGGGACATGCCTTCTTTTTTCTTCCTGCTACCTGAGCACGTAAGGTCTAGATCCTTCTGCCAAGTGAGTTCTGCTCTCACTTTTCTCTGGCCTCGTGATCAGCAGGAGGTGATGGCTACTATGCCAGCCGCATTTCTATATTGAGAAGGGACCTCGGTTCTGCTCAGAAGCAAATGTGATTTTTATGTAGCCCCAGATATTTTCTGTATAACAGCACACATGGTAGAGTATGGTTGTTTGTAACTTGTATAGCCCATCGACTGTGACCCCAAATGGCTGCTCAGGATGGCAACAGAGAATCATACTAGCATAACCCTAGTAGCCCAGACTGGCCTTGAACTCACGGAGACCCGCTTCTGCCTCTGCCTCCCAAGAGCTGGGATTAAAGGCTGTGCCACCACCTCCCGGCTCAGTTTTTACTCCACATGTGTGACCTTCATACCATGTTAAGGTTGAAAAACAGCAAATCATTGAGCATTTTACACTATGTTACTTAACCACTACACGTACAACCATTTGAGACTGGCCCAGGAACATGCTTATTTTGATAAGCTTAAGATAAACCAGGTACATTTTTTAATGGATTCTTTGGGAATTTCATATCAGGTACCCCAGTCCTTCCCATCTCCCAGAGCTTCCATATCTCTACCCTCACCCTTGTAGTGTTCCCCCAAAGGAAAACTAAAAAAGAAATAATAAAAATAAGATAAAGATAAAAAAGAAGAAAAATAAAAATGATAAAATAAAAAACAAATAAAAGTAAAAATTAGTATGTCAATTTTAAATTAAAAACAATTATCAAATAAACCAAAAAAATGGAAAGAAGTTTGCTCCTCTGTCTTTGCCTCTCCATTGCCTCTTTATTCACCGTAGAGGCACGGGGAGCTATTGTGTGTCATGCAGGATACCCTTTTATTCAAGCAACTTTCCATGCAAATATGTAGTTGGTTAGATTTAAGGCCTCTGGCCTCCCGTACACTGTCAACAAGGGGCCCCCAAAGAAATCTCTGAACATCCCACTCTTGTTTCGAGTCAGGCAGACCTTGCGGCCGTGGTTCTTTAGTACCAGGCCCTTACTACACTTCAGCAGGTCATGGGGTAGATGTTGGGGTGTGCCAGCACAAAGCCTTGGATATGTCCCTGGGTGGCTGTTGAGTTGGTTGGTCTGGGCCATTGAAACTACTCTTCTCAGGTAAGGGGTGGGACCAGCTTTCCCAAGTGTGACGGGCCAGCTGTCTTATTAGGGGCAGGGCCAGCTTTCCTGTGCCAGGGTCATGGGGTCTATTATCTCAAGATCTGGCGAGGGGTGGGGCCCATTCAGCAAGACCCTTGTACTTCAATTTGTGGTTCAACACATGGTTTGACACATGCCCTGTGATCACATGGGCAACAGGCATCAACACAGATCCCAGCTGTGGCAGAACCACAGACTCAGACATGGTCATCAGTAGCAGCTTAGGTTGGACGTTAACATGGCCATGGGTAGCAGTGTAGGCTTCTTCAGACTGGCATGGGCCCAGCTGCAGCATGGTCCCTGGTGGAGGCAGAGGTGTCCCCCGCCCCTCAAGCAGTCACATGGCCCCCAATGGCAACAGAAGCCACAGACCTCAACACAGACCCTGGCTGCGGTAGGGCCATGGACCCTGACATGAGCCCTTCCCCTTGTGACAACTTGGCTAGGAAATCAACATAATCCTGTGTGGTACTGCAGGCCACCCTGTTCTTCATGACTCCAGTGGCAGTATGATTCTCAGGCACTACCATGGCCTCAGGTGTCATCCCAGACCCTCCCCCTGCATCTGCACTGCCTTCAGTTAAAGATTGTTTCTCTTTTAATTCTTAAAATTCATTGATATATATTTTATGTATGAGTGCTCTGTATGTATACCTGCACGCCAGAAGAGGGCAGATCCTATTATAGATGGTTGTGAGCCACCATGTGGTTGCTGGGAGTTGAACTCAGGAACTCTGGAAGAACAGCTTATGCTCTTAGCCACTGTGCCATCTCTCCAGCCCACCCAGGTACATCTAAGGTTGAGTGAAGTCACTTCTGCCCTAAATAGTTTGAGTTGCTCACCTGATCCAAATTCAATCACCTGGTCTTCTGCCATTCAGTATAATGGTTCTTTAAATGACATCTTAGATTTCTATAAATTGAATTTTGTGACATCCTAGATTTGTTTGTCTTCAACATCAGGTGTGTCACATTCTAAGACTAGCTTGTTGTGGAGCAACAAAGAACTGTTTAAAATGCTGATACTTAGGATTCACACTAGAAAAATGTCAGAATTCTTATGTGGAACCCAGGTAATGATGCATATCATGTTCTTTCTCACGGGCGCTGAGCTTCTGTTCTACAGTTTGAGAACAACTGCCTAAGTTTAATCACCATGGTTAACTTAAATTTTACCTATTGAAAAAAAGGAATAGTTATCTCTGTTTAACTGGTTATTACATTGTTAAATATCTGCCTTTCAAAGCTTAACTCTGGCATTTAAAATAGAATGTATAGCAAGTGCATCTGTAAAACTGTATTCACTTCCCACAACAGCCTGTTTGATTGTAATAAAAAGTCTGCAGGACAGATCTGGAGTTGCTTCAAAATGATGACATGAATGATAACTTTTTTAAATCTGTTGTCCATTTAAACATCAAACATGTATTTCAAAGGCAAATATCACATAGGAATAGATAAGGCCATTTATTGTGACACAATTCCAAATTTAAAGAAAGATTGACAAAGAAACACCAGATATTTTTGTGTATACTTTACTTAAATTCATCAACGTCTTCTATTTTGCCTCATTTATTTAGAATTTTATAATAAACATTTTCCTGAAAATTTTATAAGTTGAAAATGATATATTCATGTACGACTAGACATGGGAATTTATATCTCCTAAAAATGACATTTTCATTGATTATGCATTAGCAATTAACTTTGAGTCATATCTCCTAGGAGTCATTTAACCACAAGTGAGGCCAGATTGGAGTTCTCTACTTCATGGCTCTCTGTCTTTCTCTGTTGTATAAACCTGTGTTTGCTGAAGGTTGTCTTATCAATCTGCCTCATGTGTCTGTCTGTCTGTCCCCAACAAAGGACTTCACTCTGTCTTTATTGCTCAGCACGGAACGTGTCATGTGGGGAATGACTGGGACAGGTTATGGAAATCTTTAACAGAACTTTAGAAAGGATTAAGTCACTGACTCCTGCTGATCTCACTGACAACAACTGTCCTACAGATATCATTGTTTCTCAACCAATATCCGTAAATGAATATCTATTTTAGAAGACTGCTTTAAACTTCTACATCTGTGGCTTTTAGAAAATGATGCACATGCATAGTTCTGGCTCTGGGGCATGGAAAATTATGTAATTTAAAATTACAGCTATGAGCTGCAACATTGGTGGAACTCTGAAAGACAGCTTGCTACAATACAGAGAGGACCAAGAGGTGAGTGACCAGCCATCCGCGGGACACCCCACTCTCTAGGCCCTCCATAGTGGGAGGAAAACCCCAGGCCCCTCCGCCACCTGCCTCAGCTTTTCTAGCCAGCCAGCAGGAGAATTTCCTGCAGGTAGGATGCCCATTACCATCCCATCTGACAGACCCTGCAAGCTACAAGTCCCGCCCTGCCCCCAAACTCACCTATCCTATGCAACCTCAGTGGAGCTCTTTCTTTTAATTGATATTTATTGAGATATGCATTTTTCTCTGCTTCCCCCGC
>LOEQ01003108.1:135271-147187 GCA_001685075.1 Bramus lutescens | reverse complement strand
AACCCTGACTGCTCTTTGGACTGGAGAGGGAGGGGGAGGGGGAATGGGAGGAGGGAGAGGAAATGGGAGGAGGGGAGGAGGTGGAAATTTTTCATGATAATAAAGATAATGAAAATAAAAGATCTGTAAACAGGAAAAGTCCCTATTACAATTATGATTCAATCTTCATGCCTCTTTTTCCATTTTACTTCATGTGCATCCCACCTCACAAATAGCCTAGGGACCCCTGCCTTCCACCAGCATCATGCATTCTTTTGTCCTATTCTCATCCAGTATCCTCATGTGATACTGAGATTCACTAGGACAACTGCCAACCCAACATCCCAAATACTCATGCTCGAATTAGCAAATGAGAACACACTGTGTATTCTCTGGAGTCAGTGAACGCAAGATCTGCAAAACCAAATGAAGTGCTCTCTCTAGTAACAATAATAATAATTTTTCTGAGCTTTATGAAAAGATAATACACAGAAGGCTAAGAAATATAAGCAACAGAAACATACAGGGTTTTATTTCATAAGTGTTTTTATTAATCCATCAAAAAACACCTCTCTTTGGCATACTCTGCCAATAGAAATTGGTATTTAAAATTAGTAAAGATTAATAATTCATGCCATGTAAAAGACCATCTACATAAAGGTATTTGTGTACTGACATTTTCCTGCTTGTGCAGTAATAGTTACCTTGAAAGATTCTTTTCCTTCTCCTGAGCTGACCTGTGGTGTTTGGTTTGGTAGGCTGCTGAAGCCACAAAAGTGTACTACTCTTAGTGGGTTCTGTTAATGGAGATTGAATCTCCAAGCAAGACAATGATAAAATTCAACCTTACTGAGCAGATCAGAGAATACAAGGTTGATATTGTACAGAACAAAAGCAAAGTTTTGTTATCTTTGATCATGAAAGGCCATGATTAACTAAACCTCAGCTACCATGAGGCAGACAGCTTGAATAGTTCTTCCATTTTCAGTCACCTCATTCTTCCTAGCAAATTCCATTTCCAGGAGTCACAGATTCTAACTTTTGGTTTTGAGAACAATTGGATCTTAGGAGCATTTTTCTATCTTAAAATGAGAAATAACATAAAATCTACTTTTAGATCCCCACCCTTTTAAAAGTAAGAAAGTATGTGAAATAGATGTTTTGCCAAACACAAATCTACCATTTTATTGAATAGAAACCTATCCATTAAGATCATAATTAGAATTTAAGAACTACAAAGCAAGAAAATCTATACTTAGAACATGTATAAAATGCCTCAAATAACAGAATTGGCTCTGGTCAACCAGAAATGATAGGATGCTTTAGGGCAACAGCAAATATTCATTCTACTTAAATCATAAACAAAAGCCCAGAAGTTCCATAAATAACAGGCAGGAAAAGGAACTGAAAAAACACCAAATGCCCAAGCCACAAAGACCCTCTTTCTATCCCTGTACACTCACCCTTAAATGTGTGTTGACAACTCTCACAGACATAAATACACACATACAGTCTGATCCCCAGTTCCTTGTAAGTTCATTTACATGTATTCCTCTTAGAAGGTTATCCATAAGGTTTTGGGTTCTTAAAATACTTTCTGAAGGAATGAAACCAAATGAAAGGATGGCAGAGCAAATGAGAAAGAAAAATTGAGAGGGAAAAGAGAGATGGAGAAGACAAAGGAGCAGGAGAAAGATTGTTTCCTTAAAAAATTACATGTAGGCAATTTCTTTGTAAATACAGATGGTACAGAAAACTACACAACGAATCAAAACACTGAGTAGTGAAGCCCAGTCCCAGTGAATACATCTACATAGCAATTCCTGCACCTAAGGTTCAAGGAACATTGTAGAAAAGACGCAAAAAGATTATAAGAACCAGAAGATCCGGGAGTCTGCTGTGAGATTGTGTCTCCTAAGAATGCCAGGGATTACACTCAAAGTCTCACCAATAGGATTGCCTGCCTCATGTTGAAGAAGAACAAAAACAACAGACATGCAAATGTGGATGGGGGAGGCTACAAATTTCAACATTAAAAACCAACCAACAAACAGATAAACAAAACTACAGGCAACTAAGGAATGCTGAGAGCCGAAGAAATAATCTTCCCCAGGGAATCACTCAAGAGTTGGTTACTTAATACCAAGTGGTCAATCCTAAAATCATGCACATGCAAGTAACATTATACACACTGCAACAGGTTGCATTTATACATTGAGGATTATGTATGCACATGGATATGCACATAGGTATACAGCAACAATTAGTAGAAAAGAGGCCATAAGTTTGAAAGAGCAACGAGGGCCATACATGAGGTTTAGAGGGAGGGAAGAAAAAGGGAAAATGATGCAAATATACTATAATCTCAAAAACAAAAGAAGTGAATTTTTTAATTATTTATAGGGCAGATGCTGTTGCTCGGTGTGTAGGGTATGTGTTTGGCATACATGAACATGAAACCCTGGTTTCCATCCCTATCACCACGTAAACTTGCTTTGGTGGTGTACACTTTTAACAACACTAGTTGGGAGGTTGAGGGAGGAAGACCAGAAGTTCAAGCTCATCATTGGCTGCACATAGAGACCAAAGCTAGCCCATGCACAAGACTCTGTCTCAAACAAGCAAACCCAATCCAAACGGAAGTGTCTTTTCCCTACCTCACCCATCCTGATCGTGCACTTCAATTATTTTCAGTCTTTTCTTAGTCTGCCTGTTGAAAAATTTAATGCCTAATAAAATTTAAAATATTCTTTCCTTAACTTCTATGATCATTTGAAGTCTTTCATAACTGTTCAGATAGCTACTATTCCTTTTTGCTCAACTACGTGTGAATGTAACATCCTCTCCCCTGAACTCCATTGATCAGTCCATTTCTTCACAGCAGCTGCCAAAATTCAAGGCTCCTAATGGCCATTATGGCTTTCATTGTTTTTCAGTCCAAAATATTTCTGTCAGTATTTTGTAAATTTGAAAAGTTGCTTCATATTTAAACTTGGTTTTTGAATGGTTTCAACCAGAAAATATTTTCTTCACACACAACCTGACCTGTCTGAAGAACCAGCCTGCCTCCATCTTAGGCTTAAAGGCCATATTATAATAAAGACAAACTAAGTTCATTCTTGTTTATTATTAAACCTCTGTTTCTCAAGGATTGAATTATGCCCTATCTGTAACTTTAACTACAAATGGTTCTGCACTGCTTATTCCAAGAATGACAATCATCTTTTTTTCAAAAGTTAATAACCATCTTGTAACCCTACCCTCATTTAAAAGGGACTGTTATGGCTACCTTGTTATGACTACCTGTTATTATGACCACCTAGCAATCATGTCTTTGTTTCAGAAGGTTGTTATGACTAACTTGTTATGCTTATGTTATGCTCTTGTAATCCTGTCTATTTTTTTCCACCAAATTCCCCATTTGGAAACCCCCTATCCCTGAGTTCTAAAAACCTAGTCTTGCTCACATCTTGCTCTCTAAATTACTGACTTAGGGTGAAATAGCCAGTGGGCCAGTCCTGGGTACACCTCTAAAATAAAGCTTGATTTAATTAAACAAACATAAATTTGGTCTTTCTCCTTGCAATTTTCAAGTTTAACAATGTCCCCTGAAACAACAGCCCTATGAATGTCATACTTTTATTTCTCACCTAATTAACCTTGACGCAGAAGTCAATCAGGCAGTAATATATTTTAAGTGGTGGCTCTGTCACACTTTCTTTTACCTTGAAGACCCACAGAAGCAGGCTAGACAACACTCTCAGCTAAGAATATTCATTTTCAACCTTTGCATACCTATAATTCCAGTGTTTAAGAGGCTAAAGAAAGAAGATCACACATTTGAAGGCACCATAAGCTATATAGTGAAGCCCTTAGCAAGGAAATGGAGGAAAGGTCACCCTTAGTGATAATCAGACTACAAATGCATTAGCCAATAAGCACATGTATTAGCTTATTCAGATATACATTATAAAGTACCACAGATGATGCGCTGGCTAGTTTTACACCAAATTGACACAGGCTAGAGTCATTTGAGAGATGGGAATCACAATTGAGAAAATGCCTCCTGGGCTGTAGGAAAGACTATTGGCCATTTTCTTAATTAGTTATTGATATGGGAGTAACCAGTCCGTTGTAGGTGGTGCCATCCCTCAGCTAGTTGTTCTGGATTTTATGGAAAAGCAGGCTAAGTAAGCCATGATCAGCAAGCCAGTAACAAGCATGCATCTATGATCTCTGTATCAGCTCCTGCTCCCAAGTTCCCGCTGTGTTTTTGTAGTAAGTAGGAGCATGCGCTGCTTTTGTCCCTCCTGGCTCCCGCATGGCTAGCTTATACCCAGAAATAACAACACACAAATTGTATNTCCACCCACCTAAGGGCTGGCCTATCAGAAGGCCAAGGCAGTTTCTTTATTAATTAATTAATGAAGGTAACACATAGACAGATGACCCTCCTACATCATGTTTTAGTTTCTACCCAGACTTCCTTTAGTGATGGGCTATGGTGTGGAATTATAAGCCAAATACACCCTTTCCTTCCAAGTTGCTCTGCTCGTGGTGTTTTATCACAGCAATTGTAGCCATAATTAAGAGAGATGACATGACCTAAGTCACTGAAATTTATTTCCTAATTTGGAGGCTAGACATCTGGATCAAAGTACTAGCCAGGTCTGTATCCACCCTAGTTTACAAACTGCTGTGTTTTCATTCATCTTCTTTGAGTATTCACATGGAAGTGAGAGACATTATCAGCTTAGAAGGCCCTTGGCAGATAAAGCCCCACTCTTTAGCCTTCTGTATGAAGACTCCTGATAGATAGTTACACTGGGAGTTAGGGCTTCAGCATATGAACTTGTGTGAGGGATACGATGTAGTACATGAAAGTGAATTTTCATGATGAGATTTGTGAAGAAAAAGGCAAACGGTAGAAGAGAAGGAGTAGAAACTGTCAGCTCAGGGTTTAGGGTTAGCTGTTCAGAGAAGTGACACACGATATGATGAGGGTGTGAGCGAGAAGCCAGCAACGAGCTTGGAGAGCAACCTTCCAAGAAGCAATAATTACAAATATAAATGTCCTCTAACAAACCCACAGATACTGAAATTCAGCCTTCCTGAGAAGTGATGGACCCAATCCAGAGATCAGGACATTTCTAAATAGATTCATCATTTGGACATTTGAGACTCCGGCATTTGCTTCTTTGGAGGAAAAGCTAATTGAGAAAAGTCTGGAAAATGACAAATTCTCATTCAACCCTAGAACTGAGTTGTCTGGATGCTAGTGGAAGGCAAAGGAAGTCCAGAGAGGAACCAGACACATCACATGCCAGGTGAGAACCAATGGCAGCTTGTTCAGGTATCTAGGAGTAAAGATGGTATGAAAGAATTAGTCTGGGACATATTCATGGGCAAGATCAGCAACATGTTGATCAGATAGGATGTAGAAGACCAGACCAACATGTCGGCTGTTACTTTGGTTTGGGGCTCTACATATCTTGATGGCTTAAAGAAATATTCTCTGGCTGGGAAGATTCTGACAAAAACAGGTTTAGAAGCTAAAAATAAATAAATAATTCATTTCTGAGTTTGTTAAATTTAAGATGACGTTTCAAATGCAAACTTAAATATTGATTTAAAGTATGATTTATGAACCTCATGTCCAAAGAAAGAAAGGCCAAAGACACAAATTTAAGGATGTACCTGGCTGAGTCTTCCATAAAGCCATATTTCTAGATATAATATGTAAAAGCAATCATGGAGAATCTCAACTCAGTACCTCTGAAAGGAAAGAAAGAAGGCATGTTGGGCAGATGCAGAACTTGAATTGTAATTCAACAGAGGACTTTAAATACAGAATAAGCCTCCAAACCTATTTTGAGTTAGAGAAAAAGGCAGGCATCCAAGAGCCATCATTTGGCTTGGCCGTTAACTGTTAGATATGCTATGAAAGAGGTGTGACTTTGGGTATGGTGGCTCTCTTATGGTGAGGCAATCCCTGAAGGTTTCTGACATACCATAATTGCCTGTAGGACAGCCCTGTAACAGCTGGTAAAGGCCCTTTCCTTCTGGAGCAGCACATCCCAAGCATCCACACCAATGCTACCCAGTTGTTATGCAGAAAATAAATAAAATTACGTCAACTCATGTTGGTTGCTAAATAAGATTATCTTGAGAAAATAGGTAGAAAAGCTTAGGATGCCCCAGACAATATCCAATAACTATGTGACAAGCAGAAACAATTCCCCCAGTTCAGGCCTGGACTCTGTAATTAAAGATAAAGTACAAGCTTCAGCTCCTGGGAGGTCCTAGGACTAAGTTGATGGCAAACAAAAGTGCTTATATCATCTGAGACTTCTCTGAACAGAGATGAATGAAAACAGAAATAATAAGGTATCTTCTTGATCTTCTTGGAATATGTAATTTGAAGAAATTAAAATATCAAAAGTTGACTTCTATGTCTATTTTTTTGTATAATAGAAATAGTGATCATATCCAAAGAGACCATGGGAGGTCTAGCACATTCTAGTGAGAGCGATATGTCAGAATCCTATGCAAATAAATATCGGCAAATCTCGTTTCGTTTCTATTTTTCACTGAATAGATTAGGGTAGACTTCATCTGGACCAGTGCTGGACCACCCACAGGCTCCTAGCAAAGGTGTCCCTGAGTTGACTTCTTTTCTTTTTCCTTTGTATACCTACATCTCATTTCTAGCTCTTCACAAATACACTTTCCTACATTCCTGGACAGTATCTGGACTTCTTGGCTTCATAAAGTGTCATACCAATCAAAAGAAACCAAACCCAGCATTATTTGGAGCCCTTAATGCCACTGCCGTTCCCTCTTTGAAGGTCAGATAGTCAATGATAGGTCTCCTGCGGGGTTTCAGACCATAATCACAGGGGCTGGGTCTGTTGAGCACCTCTTGTCCACAGTTAATGGAGTGCTGCTGTGGTCACAGCTACAGCTTGGGAGTCAGTAAAAACCCATGGAGGGCAGACCGTCTGGTGGGGCTTTCAGTGTTATTCCATGAGCTTTAAAATCCATGTCAAAATCAAACCACTGGGAGAATTCCACCCATGCTTGTGGATTTCTACCATAGAAGAGACTTTGAAATAGAATTTAATATGTAGATGTAAAACTAAAAAAAAAAACAATAGGATTGAAGCTATGTTATTGAAATAATTTTATTATCATGTCCAATTACATTCTCTTTGAATAATAAATATAACTTCTCAGTTTTAGAAGCAAACTATATTTTATGGGGCTTTTGTCATGCTGGTTTTCCTCATTATCTCTTCTCAGACAAGTTCCATTGTTGACTTTCTAACGCTTTACCACAGAACTGACAGTTCTGGTTCTAAGTCCCTGCGCCACCTTAGCCTTCCTTTCCTGCTACAATCCCGCTCTTTGACTTTTACCTTCCATTAGGTTCCCCAACTGAGGCCCCATTCTGCCGTCCACAGTCATACCCTCCCCAGCCTTGCATCTGATTGAGCTCCTGACTGATTCAGCAAAGGGAAAGGAGGGCAAATATCATGGCAGGAATCCTAAGCATCCGCTTTAAGGGTGCCTGGAAATCTCTCTGGTCTGTGAGCTTTTGCGGTGCATCAGCAATCAGGTAAGCAGTCCCTGCTGGAAATGCCTCATGGAGGAAGCATGGGAAGGAATGGGCCTGGGATGGGGAATCCAGGGGAAAGAGGCCACATTGTGCCAGCAGACAGGCAGCACCTCCTGCTGTGGCTTAACATTGACACAAAGCGAATAGCAGCAAATGGCAATAACATCAAGGAAGACAAAACTGCATCTCCATCCTTGGTCCCCAAGCACACAGCTTGTACCCTCTTCTCTTTTATTTCATCCACAGATAGTCTCCTCCCCGTGGGTTCCTGGCCTGAATTCCCTTCCGGACTCTGCTTTTTCATGCTAGCTACTTCCTCACAGCTCCACTGAAGCTCCACTGGTGGTGACCCCTGACCTCCTGAAGATGGAAATCAGCATCCTTTCCCCAGCATGCCCTCTCCCCTGGTTACTGATAAGCATCTGAGCAGCACTCCTTATTTCCTTTGAGCTTTCTAAAGACTTTACAATTCTATTCATTTTAGTCACATTTCTTTCAGGTCTTTCTATGAAGTGCCAGACACTGTCCCATGTCTGTGACATGATAATCGTTCTTGGAAAGAGATTGAAAACATAGCATTGTCCTGGCAAACAATGAGATAAAAGGAGAGTTGAAAGAATAAATAAGAAATGCAGAGAAATCTAAGTGCTTGAAAAGACAAGCAACAACAAAGACAAAAAAATCAGAAACCAAGGAGTGACTATACCCAGACTCCACTGTACTTTATTTCCGTTCCAGTTTTAGCAGCAATAGTCTCACAAATTTGCACAAGTAAACCCATAGGAATATTTCAGTACATGGTTCTCCTAAACAAGTCGCAGTTCCCTTTTTAATGTCCCAGTACCAGAGAACTATGATGCCAGGGGAACGGCCTTCTGTGTCATTACTTCGGCAGGGAGTGTCATGTTTGTTTTGCTTTTTCCTGGGCAAAATAAGCTGATGTTGTTTGCATTATCTGTTTACTCCAGTTTCTCTAACAATACCTATTGTTGATGATTGTCAGGTCACCAGCAATCACTAAAGACAAACAATATTAAAGGGATTTTGGAGTTTGTGATCAATAAAGAGACTATCTGATTTGATTTTCTATACATCTAAGACTATAATAGGGCACAACTTTGTGTTACTCAGTAATCTCATTCATCATATTGCAAAGTAGCATAATAACTACATTAAGACACACTGCTTCCTTTGACAACGATCTTTTAACAAGAGACAACAAGGAACTGGAGCAGCCTAAATGGCGGTCAGAGAGTGAATGGAAAACACAAATGTACTACATTCAAACAGCAGAATCTTAGTCAGCTGTAAAAATGGATGAAATTTGCAGCAAAATAAAGAAAGACAAAAACTTCATGTTCACCCATATGCAGACCCTACCTTATAACGTATGTAAATAGGTATGCATGAATGTGGGAGGAGCCTGGAGTGTGAGAAAGGAGACCAGGGGAGAGAAACAGGAAGTGCCAAGGAAGGTAGATCAGCAAAAGGGGCTACAGCTGCAGAACCACAATTCCTGCCTCAAAGATGACAAGAGACAGTCGTTCTGGAGCCAAATGTCAGTGACTGCGGCCAGGAACACAGGGTCGGGTTCACCTATGCCCATGTCTCAACATGGCATCAGTTTCATGCAGTTTTTATAGTAACAGAAGGAACAGAGTCAGCCATGAATCAGCACACTTTTCAGATTGGTGGAAACGTTAATTAGGCAGTTACAGTAAAACGGAGAAGTCTCGGCTACAGGTTTCAGATGCTACCTAATGGTAAAAAAACTATAATTTTATTAAATTAATACTTTTTTTTAACTTGTTAGTCATGGCATGTTAGATCTGACAGAGATGTGGCAAAGGACTGACTGTTTAGGAGGCTAAAACTCACCCAGGATAAATTGCACTTTGCCCAAACTCACATTACTCTAACCTCTCCTCAAGTTTCGAGAAAGTTTCTGTTTAGAAGCACAGCTTCTTTCTGGAACTTGCTTTCATGGGGCACATGTGACATGCAGGTGGAAAGAGACAGGTGGAGAGACACAGAAGGCCTAAGGGGGGGTTCAGAAAGTAGCGGAGGAGACCCTGCTAAGACAGACTTTATTAATTTTTAAATGCTACAATAACATCTAATACCTTGTATGCTAATAAAAATAAAATAAAACATATTAATCCCCAAATACAACATCTAGTATTCTAAAAATACTCCAAATACAAATAAAAATATGATTTATTTTTACTAGAAAAGTGTTTTCAGTACCTTTCCTTCATTTTTCCTGCCTGCTTTGGGGTTCTAAATGCCCAAATGAGCCCTTCAGAAAGGAAAATGATTACAGTATGTTTATTATTAGCAAGATATTAAGATATCTCTCCTTGTAAAGTATCTGGACTTTAGAAAAGCTGAATAGAAACACTATTAAAATCTGAATAATTTGGAGACTAGCTTGGCCGTTCATGGGCCTCCAAGTCAACCCCCACAGAACAATGAGTCTTCTATAGAAGTTGATCCTGGGCAGGATCTGTGCATTCCCCAGAGGCAGGGATTTTACAATGTCCTTGGCCTCTGAATAGGCACATATCTGATGGATATATTTACAGAAGAGAGCCCATGCCTGCGGTTGACATTATTGTGGGAGGGAAAATGACTACTCATGTCAACTGCTGAGATGTTTAATATGGTAATCTGAGTTCGGAGAGCCAGACAGCAATGCTTCTGATAACGGCTGCATTCTGGGGTTCTTGTTTCAAAACTGATTCTATCTCAAGGAGGCTTGATTTGCTGTGAGAAAACTGCTGTTTTTCTTGGGTGAACTTGAGTCACTATGTCTGAAGGTAGGATAAATGTTTAAAGTGAGCATTTCAGGTGTTATACCCATGAAAGCTATCAAGAATACTTTTTTTTTTACTTGTTATAGTAGAAGGTTTGTTTTGTTTCTCTTTCCTCATACAGCTAATCTGAAGCCAGGGTATGTTAATCTGGTATGGGGTTCATCTTTTTTCCTAGTGACAATAGCTCCACAAAGCCATAGGAATTCTCTGGTTTCTGTTTTCTTTCAAGTGACATCTAGCCAGCTGTTCCCCAATCACAAGTGCAGACTTTCTGACTTGAATCAGAGCCCCATTTGCCGCTTTCTTTGCTGAAGACTAAAGCCATTGCATGTGTGATGGAACTTTGAATTTAGGTTAAATGAGATACAACATGAAGAAATGCTTGTTCTTTATACATGTATCTGTTTCTCTGGTTTCTCGGGAATGATGCCTCCCCTCAGAAAGTTATCCCTATGGAATGTGGGATGATGCCTTTGTACAGCCAAGTCCTGAGCTTGGAGAGGCTGGTACCCAGTCCAGATTTTCCTTATCACCAGGTAACAAAGGTGGCCCCACTGCTAGCTGGCCAGGCAGAAGGGCCAACACTATGCCTTGCCCATCTTAGCTGAGCTTGATGTTCTAACACTAGTCATTATCTGCCTTTTAGGGCATTTCAGAACTTCAGTTGCTGACAGAGCAGATTTTTCCCTAAATCCTACATCGAATTATGTATTTCTTAAAATTATTGTTTATTCTGTCTCCTGCCTTCTCCAGGCAAAACAAAGCCTACTCCAGTTATTATCAAGTTTTCCTCAGATCTCCTCCAAGCTCCCCGAGTCTGCTTTTGTCTGTCTTTGTTTTAAATATAAAGCCTATTATGAGATTAGAATGTATCAAAATCACTGAAGGAATGGTTAAAGCAATATAGTACATGATCTCCAAAGACATGTCTTCTATATGATCATGAGATTGATGGTAATGTTTTCTTAAAATCCAGATAGATCAATGACATTCAAACTTTTGAAAATCATCACATTCTTTTTTTCTTTGTGAAGACTGATCAGGGTCTTCACAAAGATCTTCATGCAACCCCTCCCTGAGACGGAGGACCAGGTGCAGGGTGGACTCTTTCTGGATGTTGTAATCAGAGAGAGTGTGGCCATCTTCCAGCTGCTTGCCCAGGGCGCCCTCTTTGTCCTGGATCTTGGCCTTGACATTCTCTATGGTGTCACTGGGCTCCACCTCTGCCAGTCATGGTCTTCACGAAGATTTGCATTTTGACTTGTTTATGAATGTGATAAAACCACAAAACACCGAGCATATAGAAACATCAAGACGTGAGGGCCCCTGAACAGCACAAAGCCTCTCGTCACTCATCACAGTCTTTCTAATTCTGGCATCATAAGTTAAAATCTAATTCATATTTTAGAAGAATAAACAATTAGTAAAATTCTGTGTGTATGCGTGCATGTTTGCATGCGTGAGTGCGTGCATGCGTGCGTGCGTGCGTGCGTGCGTGCGTGC
>LOEQ01003108.1:102842-113566 GCA_001685075.1 Bramus lutescens | reverse complement strand
TAGTCAGACTGATGACTATCTTGAATATCACCATAGAACCTTCGTCCGGCGATGCATGGAGATAGAGACAGAGACCCACATTGGAGCACTGGACTGAGCTCCTAAGGTCCAGTTGAAGAGCAGGAGGGAGAATATGAGAATATGAGCAAGGAAATCAGTACCACGACAGGTTGGTCCATCCACTGAGACAGTGTTCCTGATCTAGTGGGAGCTCACCAAATCCAGCTGGACTGGGACTGAACAAGCATGGGATCAAACTGGACCCTCTGAATGTGGCTGACAATTGGGGCAAACTGAGAAGCCATTGATAATTGGTAATGGATTTGTCTCTACTGCATGTACTGGCTTTTGGGGATCCTATTCTATTTGGATGCACACTTTCCTAGGCCTGGATGGAGAGGGGAGGGCCTTGGACTTCCCACAGGGCAGGGTACCTTGCCCTCTCTCAGGTCTGGAGGGGGAGGGGGAGAGGGTGTGCGAGGAGGGGAGGAAGTGGAAATTTTGATTGGCATTATTTATAAAGCAATAAAATAAATTATTCCATGGTAAAGAAGGGGAGGGGTGAGGAGAAGTTGAAGGAATGGGCTAGTTGAGAAGGAGGAAGGACAGAGATGAGAGCAAAGAAAGAGGTATTTTGATTGAGGGAGCCATTATGCGGTGATCAAGAAACCTGACATTAGAGAATTTCCCAGGAATTCATAAGGATGACTCCAGCTAAGACCCTAAGTAATAGAGGAGAGGGGGCCCGAACTGGCCTTGCCCTATAGTCAGACTGATGACTATCTTAAATATCACCATAGAGCCTCCATCCATCAATTTATGGAAACAGAGGCAGAGACCCACATCAGAGCACCTAGACTGAGCTCCCAAAGTCCAGTTGAAAAGAAGTGGGAAGAATGAGAATATGAGCAAAGAGATCAAGACCATGATGGGTACACTCACTCAAACAGTCTTCCTGAGCTAATAGGAGCTCACCAACACCAGCCAGACTGGGAAGGAACAAGCATAGGTCCAAACTAGTCACTCTGAAGTGGTTGATAGTTGTATGGCTGGGGCAGACTGAGAGGCCACTGGCAATAGCACCAAGATTTATCCCTACTGCTTGTACTGGCTTTTTGGGAACCTATTATCTTTGGATGGATACCTTGCTCAGCCTAGATATAGTAGGGTGGGCCTTGAACTTTCCCCAAAACAATGTGCCTTACCCTCTCTGAGGAGTGGATGGAAGGCTGGGGTGTGAGGGTAAATGGGGGGAATGGAAGGAGGAGAAGGAGTCGGAACTTGGATTGGATATGTATAATAAAATAGTTTGTTTTCTTTTAAAAAATAAAAAAAATGAAAGAATCCATGACCTATGTAACCACCAGGAAGCCATGTGAGGAAGCCATAAGAAGTTGTCATGTGTGAAATACAGGTGGTCCTCAACAGACACTGAATCTTCTGACATCTTGATCTCAGGTTTCTCAGCCTCCAGAAATAGAGAAAATAATTCAGTGTAAGAGTTAGCCAGTCTCAGGTATTTTGTTTTAGAGAACCAGAATTGAGAGTTTGTCAGGTAAAACAGAGTTGTTGGGAAGTTGGTTCTGTTATATATAAATTATTTCACTATAATAACTTGCAAATTATCAGACACCTATAGTGGTATTTCATTTGTATTTTAATAAATAAAGCTTGCCTGAAGATCAGAGAGTAAAACAGCCCCACCAGTCAACCTTACAGACCAGGCAGTGGTGACACACACCTTTAATCCCAGTAGCCACACTAGTTGCCATAGAAACCGGGCAATGCATGCCTTTAATCATGGTGGTGTGCACCTTTAATCCCAGCCCTAGAGAGGGTTATAAAATACGAGGAGATGGCTATTAGACACAGTCTTCTGGAGGCAGGACTGCCATTTTCAGACTAAGGTCAGGGTAAGAGCCAGTAGCTGGCTGATTTGCTTTTCGGGTCTTCAGGTTGAACCCCAATTTCAGTCTTTGAGCTTTTATTAATGTGCTTCAGACACCATGTAGCTTGGTGTAGTCACTAAAATAAACTCTTGCTCAGACACCATGTTATACATCTCAGTGAGTTTTTACACAATTACAACCGTTCTGAGACCGTGGAACTAGGCTTTGGATTTCACACTTCCAGTACCAATTGTATTTCAATACACTTATCTACCACAAAGATAAGTAAAAATTCAATAATGGAATAGTTTTAATTCCACATCCTCTTTTGTGGATCATGTGCCCTTTTCCTGCTTAAACACTTTTCACCAATTCAGCTGCCATTTTGCCTCCAGTGGCTGATGTACTTTAAACAGCACACGTGTTACTAGGTAATGCAATCATATTTTGGATCTTCCATAAACATAGGTAGGAGAATTACAAATGTTTAAAAGTAAAAAGAAGAAAAAACCTATCTCTTCCTGTTTCATATTAAAAGAGTAAACAACAAATCCAATAACCCTCAAAACAGAGTTTTCTGGGAAGAAATAGTAGATTAACTATTGTACTATATCAAGCATGGTTTTCTCTGTACTTTGTCAGACACCATTGTTGTTGTAACTATCAATGTTCTCCTAGAATTTGGTGTTGAAAAACAAAAGCCAGACATGGGTTTTCTTTTTTTTCTACAGATAACCAAATCAGGAAGCTGGCTATAAGCTCTAGACCAACAAGCACCCAAAGCCTGCATTTTGTTTTTGTGAGCTGAGGCAGGCATGGACCCTGAGCAGGCGTTTTACTGTCTTCCAATGACCTTACTGTGAAAGGTTTCTGCATCCCTAACATCTTGATCTGTGGGGATATGGAGAAGGACATTTGGCTACAGGCACATGGCAAAATATTATGCCACCAAATAGCTAGCTATATCAACACAGGCAGTTCTTGGCTCTCTGAACCTGGACTTCCCTGGTTTTTCTGAGAAGATGTTAAGATCAAATTGGTGTGGTGACGGGAAACTGTCCCTAGGAGTGGTGGCACCGTAAGAGGCTCTAAATGGTGCGTCCTTAGCTCTTTCCACTGTTATCTGTGGATCATCCATGTAGAACAAACATCAAACACATCACTAAGAAGATTCAGGCTTCATCACAGGCCATGTATAGCTCACTGCCAGGAATTCTCACTTTTTGTTTTCCAAACTGCTGTTTCTGGAAGCTAGGTCTGTTTTCTCTAGCTATCCCTGGGAATTCCTTATCATCAAAGATTTTTAAGTGAGAGAGCCCTTTTTTTCCTTCAAAAAATCTTTCTGAACTTTTGGCCTTTCTCTAAAGAATCTTTCCTTTTTCTTGAGAGAAGAGTTTTAGTCCTCTGGTAGCCATTTTCTCTTAGCTCCTTGTATTTCTGGTATTGAGCTTTGACAAAGGCATCCATCTTTGTAGAGGTGAACACAGCCTTCCTGGTTCAGACAAGTGTGCATACCCGCAGCTACAGCCTTGCAGAACAGGGGATTTTCTTTTTAGTCATTTGAGTAAATGTGTCTGATTTTCTTCCGTGGAAACACCATAGTGTTTGGGGGTGAGACCAAGTTACACAAAGTTTGTCACCGGGGACATGATGTTGCAGTTTATATTATACTCTGGTCCATCTTCTGTCCATCCCTCCGTGTCCCCTGTTCCCCATGAGGCAAGACACATACCTTTATCACATGACTGCCTCAGCATGCCTGGGCCCAAAACCTGGAAAACTAAATTAAAATAAATCATTCTTTCTTTGAGTCGATTTTCTTGGGTATTTGTCATCCAGCAAGAACAAAACTTAACAAACATGGGTAGGCAGGAGAGGGTTCTTAGAAATCTACTTTGATGAGCAAAATAAATTGTTGCTTTGGATAAAAAAGTAACTTTGGCAAGAAAATGAGTCAATTTAGCATTGTTAGAAGATGTGACTAGCATGTCTCCTGTTTTTTTTTATCCTACACAGATATGAATTTCTACTATGACATGTGTTCATTAGCCTAGCTTTGGAATATGAAAGAGCTCTTTTTCTCTGCCTGTAACTTATTTCCTCCTCCTTCAGGCAGAAAATCTGGGTGTATTTTGCTGATTCAGCAAACACTGGTTTGGAGACTCCTTAGCTGGCCATATGGAGATGATGAAGGACCAGAAGGTGGGGATAAGCTCCCGCAGAGCAGACACTGCCTAGAGAGAGTTGTCAATCGGAAAAGTAGAGCTAAGGGCTTCTGGAAAGAAGCCACAGCCAAATTTCTTGAAAGCAGGGGTAGCATTTACTATCTCTATTACTCAAGTCCCAGTCATTCTTGTGGTCAACTGATACTTCCAGGGATAGTCGGCTCACTGGGCAATCCAGATTCCCTCTGCAAGTCAGTTTTCCTTGCCCAGGTTCTCACAGCTTTTCTCCTGCTCCAGCTCAATTGTGTCCATCTGAGAACAGTCATGTTATACTCCGGAGGTTATAACTTTGCATTCAGATCGCTCCCATTGGTTACATTGACTCTACACTAAAATGTAAAAAGGCTCGCTCTTCCATAACCCCACACTGTCTACTAATTCTTCCATTCTTCACTTCCCACCCCAAGCGTTAGCTACCATAAATACCACCACACACAGTTTCTCCCAGCCAGGCAAGGATCTGCTTTGTTGGCTTTTATCATCTCTTCAGGATTACTAGCATCTAGGGTATTCCTCAGCCCCTATCATTTGCTTAATGAATAGCTGCTGAGCCAAGGAATGAAGTAATGAGCAAACTGCTGATGGAGTCTACATATATATGCCATGTTTGCCCTAAGGGCACAGCATTTGCCATCCCCAAACAAGTCATTGGCCAATAATTCATGAGGAATATTTATGTGCTAGTCACTGACAGCATATGAGGACAGAATAGTATGCCTGAAGGAAACAGTATATAGTATAAGTAGAACACAAGTGTTCATTCAATAAATCAGTACAGAGGGAAGAATCTCTAAAATGTTTATATAATTTTTCTTGTCATTCACAAATAAAATAAGGTATCCTGTTCAAGTGAACACATGGAGTTCCTTCCTATATTACAGAACAAAACCCACAATTCCTGCTCTTTTTTTTTTTCAGTCGCTACTTCCTTGGACCATCATAGTGTATGTAGTCTTTCCCACAATGCACTTGGAGAACAAATAAGAACAAAGATTGGGGTATTCATTACTTTTCTATTTGCTGTGATAAAATATGATGACTAACTGAAAGAAGGGATTCATTTGGGTCTATGATCCGAGAGGGATAAAGTCAGTCATGGTGGGAAGCATAGCTGCAAGCAGCAGGCGCAAGGACTGGAGCAGAACCTGGGTGCTCATATTTCTACAACCAGGAAGTAGAGAAACCAGGAATCCTAGACTCTTTAAACTCTCAAAGCCCATCTCCAGGGACATACTGCCTCCATCAAAGCCAGACCTCCCGAAGTTATACAAACAGTGTTACTAAAGGGGGTGAGTATTCAAATGTCCAAAATAACTGGAACATCCCCTTCAACCCACCATAATCAGTCTTACATAATGTCACTTTCCCTTATAGTGTGTCATTTAGTATTTCTCTAACTACACCCTCAATCCCGCTGCTGAAATAATAAAAAGCAAACCTCAGTTTCCATGTGGCTGACAGCAAGGATCATCACTGGGGTCTCCAACCACCTTCTAAGTAATTTACCAGCTCAAGTGGAACTCCGCACCACTGAGACATCAAATCCAAAACATCCCATTTTCTCATTTATAAATATTTATGCTTTCCATACTAAAATATCCACTAAAATAAAAATTAACAAACAAAGAACACAGGTATTGCTCCAAATATTGCTTTGACTAAATCCTTTGTACAGAGATAAGTTGACATACAGAACTCCATCATCTCTTCAGCCTTCCACAGATACAAGCTTCTGACATGCTATCTTCAAATTCAAATTATATTTGTGCAACATGAACAAAATTTTGTTTTAGCCTTGATTCAAAGATTATCATATTTTCTGCTTCCAATGTCTCAAGGTAGTCATGCTTTATGTATTTGGACCACCAAAACTTTTGAGTAAATGTTTTGTTTCTGTTCTCATACAAAGCCCTTTGTCTAGACAGTTCTTGGGATCTCCCGATTTCCTTTGGTTTTATTCCTCATTCATCTCCTAATCTCTCTTCAATACTCCAGAGTTAAAGTTTTTTCAATTAATATAGCTTCTTAACTTTGACTGGTTTTTAATTCAAACATGAGTTATTTTCTCTCCTATTAACAATGAGATTACACAGAAAAAAAAGCAGTCATAAAGCATCACTGCCCTCCCTCAAGCATCACAAAACACACAGGACAAGTAAAAAGGAGAAGCAATTGTCCCAGCCTTTCAACCAAATTACATAACTAGTAAGTTTGACATACTCTAACTTAACAGCTCTTTGTATCCTTGGAATCCCTAACTGCAATCACCAACATGTAAATAAATCAGTAAGTGGAGATTTAGGGCCTCAGTAGATGGCTCAGTGGTTGAGAGTTCTTGCTACTCTTGCAAAGGACCTGTGTTTGGTTTCCAGCACCCACATCAGGCAAGTCACAATCACCCGCAGTTCTGGTTCTAGGGCATAAAATGTCTTCTTCTGGCCTACATGAGTATTGCATGCATGTGGTGCACATATAAACACTCAAGCACACATACACATAAAATAAAACAAATGACTTAAAAATGGAAGAAGGGATTAAATTATTTCATTAAACATTTCCAAAACACTCATGTCTGTGATGGCTATGCTTGGTTGACAACTTGACTACCACTGGAATTAAATAAAATCCAAAAGTGAAGGACATGCCTTTGAGAGAATTTTGTTTAATTTGAAGTACGTAGATATACTTCTAATCTGGATGTTTTAGATAGGAAGACACCTTTGATCTGAGTCACACCTTCTGTTGGAAGCCTATGTAAGGACATGGAGGTTTCACACTTTGTTGCTTGCCCTCAAATTGCAAGCAAGTCAATTCCTTCACTGATATTAGAACCTAATTCTTCAGGATTCCAGAGTATACTAAAGAAACACCCAGTCTTGTGAACTGAACAAATGCTGAGTTCTTGAACTTTCCATTCACAGTCAGCCATTGTTGGATATGCTGATCTACAGTGTATAAAACATTCTAATAAATCCCATGATAGATAGATAGATAGATAGATAGATAGATAGATAGATAGATAGATAGANNNATAGATAGATAGATAGATAGATAGATAGATAGATAGATAGACAGATAGATTCATCTTATAAGCACTGTTACTCTACTGAACCCTAACACACTCTCGCATACTTTAATTCCATTTGCATTACATGGTGAATTTCTCCTATAATTGGGAATCTTCAAAATGGTAAACACACAAACATGTAGACACATTGACATCCAGAAAGAAAAGTTTTTAGACTAAGTACAAGCTAAAAAATGAAAGTTTTAAAAGCTATATTATGGATTTTTGTTCCATTTCCTAAGAGCTCTGAAGGTTTCAGGAAGGGAATATTGCAGTCCAATCTTTATTTGTAAAAGATCAATCTGTCTGAAATATACAGGATAAGTTGAGGCCCATATAAATAGGAAGGGGGGAGTGTCTGTTGTGAATGAGGATGACCTTGAGTTTTGACATATTACCAAAACCTGAAGATGTTGAATGACTCAAAAGATAGAAAATGATGTATCCAGAAGGTGACAACATTTCTGGTATTACCGATGACAATATTGGTAGAAAGTTATAGGATAAAGACTTTGTGACTTACATCTCTAGAATTCCAATTTCCATTCTGCATCTTACATATACTCTCTACCTTTTAAAAAATAACTAATAAGACTTTGTAGGTACCTGCATAGGAACTCTCTTACCTCCACCACAAAGAAAGTTTATGATGCAAGTATGGCCAGGCCTCTGTGCTTCTGCACAGTACTGTGCCAGGGATTAATAACATGTTTCTGCAAGGAAGTGATTACCCAGCTTTTAGTAACTTACTCAAGACTTAGGAGCACAAGACAGAGAAACAGTCATTTTCTTTCCATAGTCTCATCTGCAGTTCCTTTGAAGTTACTCCAAAGGGAACATTCCTAATGGAGAGGTAGTGATACCTCCTTGGGTCAAAATTAACACGTTGAGCTCTGTGAGCTGTTATCCTGGGACACCTGCAGCAACAGTAAGTTGGCCCACTGCTGCCATTGAGATGGAGTCACACAGCCTTGGAGATATTTCTGTGTCAAATTGCTAGTCCCAGGTATTTTTTATTTTTATTTTTTGCTATTGTAGCTTATTGTTTAAATGTACCCAAGATTGTTGTTGTAGTGTGAATACTCTCAGGATGTATGAAAGTTACATAATTAACATTTAGAAAGTTTATCACTTTGAAACATTTGATGTTAAAAGGGATAATTAGATTTAAAAACTTATTTGTATTATTTTCACAATGTTTATCATTACAGTAAGCAATGAAGTAAGCAGAAATTATAATAAAACAAAATATAGTTCAATTACCAACATCTCTAAATTTTCTTAGTCTTTAGTTGACTCTTTAGATACATAGGTTATCAAAATGGAGTTTATTGGAATTTTTGAGAAATAATGAGTGAAGCAGAAATAATGTGTACCCATCTAAGACAAAAGGCAAACCACACTCCATATTCTCCAAAACTTCTGACTTCTCATCAAAATCTAATAGCCATGTAATCCTTAAATTTTCATATTCTAGTTTTTATATATTTATCAACAAGTACAAGAAATGCTATGCAGATGTTCTCAGGACGCTCCTGGCCTATCTCAAGTCACTTGACAGGCATGGTCACTTGTGTGCACTTCGAGAAAGGTGTTCAGTGTTATAATAGCTGAATTTCCAACCAATGGTTATTATGACCAGCATCATTTTCTCCCCAAGGTCCACATTAGTGTAGATGGATGTGTCCAGGCTTTGCCCCATTCAGCTGCACCGCACTCATGATAGTAACTTGATTTCCTTACATGCTTCTTTCCAGTCAAAAAATAAAAATCATGCATTCTTTTTCCTTCGCATGCCAGATTTAATTATTCTTAGATGCTAACTGATACTCACGATACTCACAGGTATGTGTGAGAAGCAAATGAATGTGTCAAGAACACAGAACAGGGCTGGAGAGATGACTCAGTGGTTACGAAAGTTTGTTGCTCTATCACAGGGATCAGAGTTCAGGTCCCAGAACTCACCTCAGCTTGTTCCCATGTGCCTGTAGCTCCTCCTCCAAGGTGTCTGTCACTTTTCTCTCACCTCTCTGGGCAACTGTACATATGCACACATGCATGCTCACATGCACAAACAAATGCACACACCCATATAATAAATAGTAAAAAGGTATACAGAACAGAAAAACAAATGAACATGACAGGCCTGCAGTGGGAATGTTAAATGAAACAGATGTTATTCAGGTACATCCAGAAACAGGAGCCCCAGCGTGTCCATCAGATATATTCACAAGCATCTTTGTGTAAATAGCACTCTCCAATAAACACAAGGATACATACTCCAGAAAATTAGCTCATAGAATCTAGAAAATAAATCAGGATCTAGATTCAAAAAACAACTAAGGTAGCACCCACTTGCACTCTTGATTGGATGAGCTTAATTAGTAGCAAATGCTTCACTTCTGTAACAAAATAGGTTCCACAAAAGTTCTGCAGTGATTTTCAGCAATCCAATCTAACTATACCCCACTTGCCCAGAAGGAAGGTCAGGAACATGTGCAAAGTGAAACCAATCCCTTGTAGAACTTTGGGCAGTATGACATAAGCCCAGGAACTTGGCTGTGCCACTATCGATGTTGAAAAGAATGAGATGCTTCCAATCTTCGAAGAGAATAATTTGGCTCTGGAAGTCATAACAACATGATTGAGGCTAATTACTCCCAGAACAAAATGGAAAATCAGCTAATGAGAAATGCCCATGATTTCTATTTCTGCCAAAATTAAATATACATATATATGTGTATATATATATATACTGTTTTGAAGAGAAATGTGTCATGTGTGTGCATTTACACATACCCTTATTTCTCTTCAGAACGTTATCAATTAGTCACAAGCTGGCTCCCTTTGGTAATGCTGTAAATAATGTGTGGAAAAGTCCTAGAGCCAGAAATCCAGATGTGATGGGAAGTCTAACCAACACAGATGGTGTTTGGCACCTGTGCTTCTGAGATGAGTCAAAAGAAATGCCTTTCCACGCATGATTAGAACTATTACCTTTGTAAATCTGTTAGCTTAGGAAATTTAAGCGGAATTTCTCATTCACTAGTTTGGTCAATGTCCAGCGGTTTTTTTTTTTTTGTATGAATATCACCATGGTGTTCACTAAAGCAATAAAGAAAACTGTGCCTAGAAAAATAAACATTCTCAGTTCTGATGCCTCAGACATGAATCATGGGTGCAGTTCAACTATTTTGTTTGTTTGGGTACAGTTCATCTATTTTGTTTGTTTGTTTGGTTAGTTGGTTGGATTTTCCCAAGCAGGAGCCATCAAGAGAGATATGGATGACAAAATTAATACACTAAGATATCAGGTGTGAAATTGGACTATTCCAAAAAAACTGCCCTTCCTATCTTTCCTCATAGAGATCCCGGGGTTTCTCCTTAGTGTGTCCTTTATACTTTCCAATTGATAAGAAGAAGTTTCACATCAGGAAACTTGAGAAATTATTATTTTTTGCTTTATATGAATTTTTTGACTAAAAGAATCCTTAAAAAACATTGGTATCTTGACTATTTGGACTTACGATATTGTCATAATTT
>LOEQ01003108.1:74570-101912 GCA_001685075.1 Bramus lutescens | reverse complement strand
ATACAGTTTCTGTGTGATTATTTCGGTTCTGGGCAGCCAGGAAGAACAAGCAGCTCCTTGCAACAAAGGCTCTGTCATCTCCTGATATGACAGTACTAAGATCAAGAACCTTTGGAGATACTCAAACCACATCCAAATCACAGCAACCCAGATGTAGCTATTAGAAAGGTACTTTGTTACACACTCTTCTTGTCCTGGAGAATACGCACTATACTAGAGATATATAGACATCTCAGAGATGTGAAACCGTAATGGTCCTCAGGTATATGTAGGTCACTGTGGCACTTTGTCTGGAGCCTGCAAGTTGGGAGAAACTAAGTGTAGCTGGGGTTCTTCAGTGGGGGCTGAGCAGATCAGCCCGAGAAGGTTAACTACTTGCTATTCAGTCTCTCTCAACAAGCAAGATTTCACCTCAACCTTTGAATTCTGAGAAGAATGGATGTTTAGATAAAGTTTCCTTTAGCAGCTGTGATAGAGCCAGTGCCTGAGAGAATGGAATTTCTGACTGGCTGCAGCCTGTGCCATGTAACTGTTGCTGGTAGCTTCAAAATTGAAAATGCTGGTTAGGACAGCAGTTGCTTAAAGTGCAGCCCCTGTATTGAATGCAAAACATCAGAAACTCATAGCAATTTCACTAACAATGGGAACAAGACAAGGTTATCCACTCTCCCAAATTAGAGAAGAAACAACTGCAGGGACTCAAGAAGCAAGAGAGATTTGTAGTAAGGGTCCAAAGGATATAGTAATTAATCATACCTGATCATGCATAGAATAAGACATCACAGATTTCCTGCCTGCCACTGAGAAGTTGTTGGAACTCCAACAAGATAAAGGAAATTAAGGGACCTGGGTAGGGCATCAGAAGATGACTTTCAAAACAGTCTGCGTTGAAGCTGTTGACATGATGTGGTGACATTCAGCTGAAGTTGTTGACATGATGTAGTGATACTGATCAGGCTGTGAGAATTAAGATATTGTTGTAGCACAAATAATAAAATCCCAGAGATGGATATTGGGGTTCAACCTGAAGATCAGAAAAGAAAAGCTGCCAAGGCACTAGAGAGATATTAACTCTGAAAACTTACAACGGAAAGAGTATGAGTTCCTGTCTCATCCCACCCTATATTCTTCTCTAGTGCTGGGATTAAAGGTGTACACCACCGCCTCTTAGCCTCTATGACTGACTAGTGTGGCTGATGGGATTAAAGATGTGTGCCACAACTGCCTGGCCTGTATGGCTGACTAGTGTGACTGTTTTGCATTCTGATCTTCAGACAAGCTTTATTTATTAAAATACAAATAAAATACCCCTACATACTGTGCTATAATAAAGACATACACTCAGTCTTTCCCAAATCTCCTGACATAGAACATCTAAACCCTTGTACACAAGGACATGGGAATCTTTTGTTCTCATGCTTAACCTTTAGATCCTGAGACCTGTGTGATAATTAACCTCTTGCATTTCCTGGGTGATGAGAAAAATTTCTAAACAATACAAGAAAAAAGCTGAAGAACATACTTTTCGAAGAGAAATTAGTTATTCAGTCCCGATCACTTAGAAGAAACTCTCAAGCACAAGGTGGGTTGTTAAGTTTCTGACAAGTTTTACTAATAGCTTTAATTTGAAGGAAGCATTCTAGTAGGGTAAGTAAAGGAGTGTAAGAAAGACACACCAAACAATCATGAGATTGTGAAAGACCATCTTTTAATTTCTACAGAAGAAGACACCATACACATCCTTCACATTCATTTTCCAGAATATTCTAATAAGCTAGGAGAAGTAATCAAAGCTGAGATGGATGGTGAACACTCTGCCTAGATGGAGCAGTCTTCCATTCTAAACATCTGAAAACATATCACAAGTAGAGCAGACAAAACCTCTACAGTAATTAACTAGCTCACTCCTCACCCCACTGCTATGGGTGCTAACAAGCTTCAGACCAGACTTTCTTTTGCCCTGCTCCTGCCCCACACCACTGGATTTCTTAGGAAAAAAACATCAGTCTGACCTCTTTCTATATTTGTATTTATGTAAATATGATTGGAGAGATGTCTCAGTGGTTAAGAACACTGCCTGCTTTTCCAATGGTCCTGAGTTCAATTCCCAGCAACCACATGGTGGCTCACAACCATCTGCAATGAGATCTGGTGCTCTCTGGAGGAAGATACCTGGTCAATTGTCCTCATCAGCTTAGACCATAAAACCCAATACGGACAAGTTCAACAGACTACTATATATGGACTGTTCATGCATTCTTCAGCATTGCCAGGGCATAAATTTCACTCATTTGCTTATTGAATATCATCCCTTACAGTAAGTGTCAGCATATATTTGCCCATAGTATAAAAGACTAAAGGATTTGTCTGGAGATTTTCTATTGCTAAAAATATGCTCTTCCTTTTTAATGACACACATTTTTAAGTGTGAGACGTGTGTGTGTGTGTGAGAGAGAGAGAGAGAGAGAGAGAGAGAGAAAGGCGAGGGTGTATACATGTGACTATGTACATTCACACACAACAATATGCCAAGTATCTTCTTCTATTGTTTTCTACATTATTGACTTGAAATCGGGATGCTCACTCAACTAGAAGTTCACCATGGTGGCTAGACTGGCTGGCCAGTGAGCTCTTAGGATCTGCCTATATCTGCAGCAGCTTCTGGGGTGACAGACACGTTCAATCATACCTAGCTTTTTATGCAGGGATCTGGGGTTGAAACTTGGATCCTAAAGCTTGCAGAGCCATCTCCTCAGCATTGCATACATATTTTAAATAGAATAGAAAGAGATGAGAAGAAAACTAGAATGAAAATCGTAACAAGAATTATTTAAAGCAGCAATAAAGCCTGGTGCACAGCTGTAATTCCAGCATGTGAGAAGTAGTGAGAAAAGGATTACTACAAGGTCAAGATCATCATGTGCTACACAGCAAGTTCAAGTTCTAGTTCACTAGTAAGATTTCAAATCTCTCTCTCTCTCAGTAAAACTAAAATAAAATACTACTGCAGTAAGAGTCCAATACACAAAAGAAACTATCCAAGGAACAGCAGACAACATATTCTTGAGAATTTCAAATTATCAAAACCATAAGAGAAACAAATTATTTTTAAAGACAAGGCAGTAAATTGAATAGACTAAGTGCCATTATAGATCGAATAAATAAATAAACAAATGGAAAATCAAGGATAAAGGTAGCATTGTGCTTAAAAAAATGACCTGAGAAATAAGTGAAAGATACCAATATGAGTGCAGAGGAAAACTACGAAAACAAAAAAAACCAAAGTGTTAGGAGAGATGGCTGATATAAAACCCTAATGAATAATAGAATAATATCTGACACAATTGGGTAGCAGCAAAATGCAAAGCCCAGTAGAACCCTGGAAAAGGATTCACCCATGTATTTTCATTGTTTCAAAGTTAAAGGAGAAGAAACTTTGTAAATACTGACATCTTAGTTGGCTCATTAAAGGCACAGAATTTAAATCATCTGACAGCTAACTCAATCTTAAGTATGACTTGGAAGAAGATACATGTGGTGGCTTGAATAAGAATGAGCCATACACTCATATATCTGAATACTTGGTCTTCAGTTGGTGGAACCTGTTATGCCTAAATTCTGGAACCTGAATCACCACCACAAGATCAACTCTGATGCAAAAACAAAGAGTCTTTATTAACGAGTTAACTCGGGTCCCTCTGTGCATCTGAAGTGGCAGCAGTGACAACAGGAACAGCACAGGAGAGACCCAGAGCAGTGACAAGTTGGGATTTATATGGGGCAGAAACTCAGGTAATACCAAGCCTCACGACTTGTGATTGGCTGCCTCCTTGTGATATGAAGGAGAATTCCAGACTTCCTGGCTTTAGATTGACTGCCCTCCAATGATGTAAGGGACCTTTCCAGGCCTGAGGGGATTTCCCAATTCCAAGTAATTGCCTGAGGCTCTGATTGTTCCATTTTCCCTGCTCAGGGACTGGCTGATTTTGAGTCAGGGGCAGAAATTCCTCCATTTCTGGGGCCAAACAGTGTTTCTTTCTCTGGTTCTTTCGCAATTTGGGGGCCAAGGTCATATCTTTGATATGTATTAAATCTAAGAACTTAATGCATTCCTTTGGTCCTAGTTTCAGGGTTTGGGGGCTTTTGTCTGGCTCTAGGTTTGGGAACAGAGTGTCTCTTCCCCTGGCTCTGGTCCCATTTTCAGGGTGTGTTTCTTTCCCTGGCTCTGAACCCAGAGCCTGGTTGCTCAGGGGTTCTGCTAGGGTTACGGACTCACGGAATCTAAATCTGTGGGGTGCCTGGGCTTCTCAGAACTGTTTGGGAAGGAATAAGAGGCATGCTTTTGTTGGAGGACATGTGTCACTAGAGACCATCTTAAAGGTTTCAAAAGCCAAGTTACATCTCTGCTGCCTATGTGTGGATAAAGAGGTAAGCTTTAAGCTATTACTTCAACACCATGCCTGCCTACTAATTTCCACCATTATAGTGATGAACTCTAACCCTCTGGAACCATGAGCTCCAAATAATCACTTTCTTTTATAAATTATCTCATTCATGATGTCTTACCATAGCAACAAAATAGTAACTAAGACAAAAATAATCAATTACTTAAATTTATTATATTATAGTTAATGTCTTCCTGATAGAAAACTCACCATTATATAAGTTTGATAGTAAAGATATACAGTTTTATTGGCTAATTTAATTCATGTATAAATCTGAGCAAATATACAGGATGCTAGTTTTCTGAAACTATTATCAACACTGTTAATTTTTTGAATTATCTAAATTTCAATGAGAAATAACTATACATCTGGTTCACAGGTGGCATTATTATTTTAAGCCCAAAATCATGAGAATCAAAATATTTGTAACCTATACTGATTTTATATCTCCCCATTCTTGCATATTAAACTGAAAGTGCATTTTCTCTGCAACATTTTGTGATGTGCACACAGCATCAGACACTTAAAGATGTCAAATGGGTTGGGAGAAGCAGAAGAAATGCAATTGATATTGGAATTTGTTGTTTGCAGTTTCTAGTCTTTCAAACCTCAACCGAGAGATGTCTAAGCTTTTGATATCACCTGGACTGATCCTCCACCCACAAAACCGTAGTTGTGGCCTTCTCATCAACAGTGACTTCCCTTTGTTCCAGTCGAAGAGATTACAGTCTGATTCAGACTGCTGTTTGTTCAACTATGAGATGTATCTTCCCACACAGTGAAGTTTCAGGCTGAGATCCTTCCAACCTTCTCATATCAAACACAAGCCCCATTGTTGACTAATTAGCCCAACTTAGTCACTCTCAAAAGGGACTGTACTTTCAAATCACCTCAGAAACTTTTCATAATGTGCATGTAACCAGATTCTACTCCAGATCAGTGATTTGGAATTCTAGAGAAATGGAGCCTGGCCACCACAGTTTATAAATCTCCATAACAACTATAGCCCAGCTAATCTTCCAGCTTAGATTCCAAAAAGGCGATAGCAGCTATTGTTTTGTTCATAAGAGCCTAGATGATCAAAACAACTCATTAAAGCTTAAGGGTATTTTTTCCATGCTTATTTTATGGTTATCAGAATATTACTCATACAAATATTCTTGGAATGGCTCTTCTTTCTGGTAAATAAGTTCATTCCTGATAAGATCAGTTGACATTGCCTTCCTTCTCTCCTGATAAGATAAAGAGCAAATAATCTAAAGAATTAAGAATTTTGCTTCCAGGGACTCTTTTGAGTTTCTGTGCTGTATGTTTTGAGCTCTACTAAACACAGGGCACCAACCAGTGAGTAGAAAGCAATTCACTATTCAGAAGTTTGTACTAAACTTCCTCTTCTCCAGTGGGAAGAGGGAGTAAGAACACCATACAGACAATTCTTCCCATCACTACAGCTAACAGTAACTCATTCTGTCTCTCAATGGACTAACAATGCACATTACATGCTGACTTTCATACCCAGCTATTTATTACTATGAGAATTATTGTTCATAGTTTGCTAAATGCATATATGTTACATAATCATTCTTTTGTTGTGTCAACTTGATGCAACCTCTTTTCCAACATGAAGATGCTCAGTGTAAGAGGAGATACTTTGATTGCTTTCATCACACCTAATAAAACTAATTAGTTTTCAAGTAACTTTGTTATATTCAAATCTTGATAAAAGTTTATTAATTATAACATTCTTTGCTGCACCAAATAGTACATCATCTAACAAAATGCAATGTTAGGATTGTCATTTTTGTATTAAAATATGAATCTGCTACCCCAAACTCTCTCTTACATGAATATAATAGTTCACTGGTAAATATTTAACAGCAAGCTTTTAAGACATTCCATATCAAAAAAATAAAGAAAAGGAAGAAAAGAGAAGCGGGTAAGGAGCAAAAAGAGTTATCTGGCAGTTTCCATGGTGAAAATACTCTCACCAACATCACTAATGACAAATACCAAAATATTTTCAACTATTGTCTTAATTAGGGTTTCTGTTGGTGTTAAAAGACACCATGACCACTGTAACTCATATAAAAACAAAGTATTTAATTGGGTATAACTTATAGTTCAGAGATTTAGTCCATTATTGTCATGGTACATGGCATGAGGGCATGCAGGCAGACATGGGTGCTGGAAAAGGAGTTGAGCACTTTAAATGTTGATCCACAGGTAGCAGAAGTAACTGGTGCCACACTGAGCATAGCTTGAGCATGTGACCCATTTCCTCTAATAAAGTCATACCCACCCCCAACAAAGCCACGGCTCCTAATAGTGCCACTCCTTATGGGGGTCATTTGCTTTCAAACCATCACAATTATCTAACAAAATTTGTGAAAACTGAACAGTAAGTTCTCACAGCCAAATGCTTGGAGACTTTGGCATTACACTGAATGATCAAATTTGCTCCTTATAGCCCAGTGTTTGATTTTATGCAATGCATGTTTAAAGAACTATGTTTTCCTTTCCTTATGGAACACTATTCCTTTAGACATTAAACTTTCCCACCTGAAAACACATGCATCATCATCACAGTTCACATACCTCATACCCTTAAAAGAGGTGTTCCTAGGAGATATTTCCATGAACACATTGTCTGCTTCCATGTAAGCTAAAATTCTTTCTTCTCTGATATCATCTAATGTATTTGTATGTTTCCTTCGTATCTACTTTAGAATAATTTATTTAGGCAAGTCTTATTTTCTCACAAATGTTAGAGATACTTTGAGGATGTTTGTATAATTAATCTTCAAATAATTATGAAATATATAATAATTAAATATACATATGTACACAAATTTTACCTGCTTTAAACAGTATGAAATAAACAATGGTGATGATTTTAAGCTTAAAATATAAATAAAATGCTTATTTCAGAGGGTGTATCAATAAAACTGCAGCTTCTACAAAATGATCTAAATAATGTCATTTCATTAATTGTCAAACTGTGATGAAATAATATCTTACCACAGTAGAGCCAATTAAAATGTTTATTCAAATGGTAATATAAAACATTGAAATAAAACATATTAGCAATTTAAATCTGATGACAAAAATATAAAATTCTACACAGGAGTACTGAAAGTATGATTTCAAGGCCATCTTGATAACTTAGTGAGAACTTGTTTCAAAATAAAAAGCAAGAAGAGAGCTAAATATAGATGCAGCTCAGTGGTGCTTGCCTGCTATTTTCTGTATTATATGCTACATAAAATGTTATATAAAATGTTATTTTTTGTATAGTCAAACAGAGAAATACATATATATGTACTTATAGATAATATAGAAATATAAATATATATTTATAAATATATGCATTACTCTCTTTTACTATACAAAATAAACAATATACTGTTTACAGTGAAACCATTGAGACATCAAGATAAAAGTAGTATACAAACAAAAACAAAATGGAGGTGCTGGGAACTTCAGAAGAATAGATCTTTTTATATTGCTTTTGTTGTATAAAATAGTATTTTGGCTAAATGATGTGTGCATATTAATATAAATCATACATTTCCTAAAAGTCATGTTTCAAAAGCTAAAGTTTCAAAAATATTTGGGAGTGATTTACAAAATTTTTTACAAAAATTTACAAAATTATTTACAAAACTTTTTAGATCAAATTCAGCTGGATTCCAGAAAGATTTATAGAAAACTCTCATAATTTCAGATATAATTTACTAAAATTAACTAGAGTAACAGGAAATGAGTTTTATAGTACTGTCTACAATCGAAGTACACACATACACAAATACCATTGGTTTGGACAACAGTAAGGATGTTTAACTTCTCCACATGGCTAATGGGTCCATGACATTGCCTTGGTAAAGAAGGCTCAGACCCAAGGCAATCATGCCACCACAGAGCTCTTGACACAACCAGGACATCACTATTCAGGTTAATATGACACCTTATTTGTCTCCATGAAAAATATTTTATGAATAATTCTGTCATTCCCAAGGAATTTTATTAAAAACTTATAGTGATATAGCAGATAACTAGGATTTCTAGTCAGGTTTTGGTATTTATTTGGTATGCATTTATTTATTTAACTGGTATTTATGCATTCATTTATTTATTTTATATGTATATGTGTATTTGGTGTATATTTATTAATATATTTGATATGATTGAATTCTTGATTAAAACTAATCTAATGCTAACACAAGACAGACTTTATGTTGTTGCTGTGTTATTGTCATTGTTGCTCTTTTCTTGTGGCCTTTCGGTTTCATTTTGGGTTTTTTTCGTATATTTTTTGTCTTATTAGTCTTTTGTTTGCTTTGATTTGGGGTTCTTTTTTGGAAAGAGAGAGAGAGAACATGAAACTGAGTGGGTAGTGTACTATGGAGGCTCTGGGAGTACTTTTATATACTGTATGAAATAATAATTTAAATAGAGAGCAACGTAAATAAACAAATGCTCACTAAGAACTTTTGAGTAAAATATTATTCTGTGTGTGGAGGAGAGATAATAGAAATACCAACCTTTTATATGAGCCCTAGTCTTGTTAGCCTAATCTGGTTAGTATTCCCGTTAGCCCATAACATTTGGGGAATGTCTTTTTAGAGGTATATAACAGTTTAAATTTCTCAGACAATTTTCCATTTTGCCCCTACTTAAACATTTCCTTCTATACTTAAGTTCTAAAATAGTTCCAAATTTCATCTTTCATCAACCAGAAGTTGGTTCACAAGTACTATAGTCAGTTTCTGATGTTCTTCTAACATGGGAAAACAGGATGGCTTAGAGCAAATATTTTCATATTCATACACATATATTTACAGAAGTGATGTGGGATTCTCCTCTGTATGCTGTGAATACCACTGGTTAATAAAGAAACTCTCTTGGGCCTGCACAGAGCAGAATAGAGGTAGGTGGGGAAAATAAACTGAATGCTGGGAGAAAGGAGGCAGAGTCAAAGAGAAGCCATGGAGCTGCCACTGGAGACAGATATGTTGGAACCTTGGTGGTAGGCTACAAACCTCATGGTAAAATATAAAATATTAGAAATGGGTTAATTCTAGATGTAAGAGCAGCTAGAAATACACTTAAGTGATTGACCAAGCAGTGATTAAACAATACAGTTTCTGTGTGATTATTTTAGAAGTCTAGGTGGCTAGGAAATGAACAAGTGATCTCCTACAACACAGAAGTACAGAAACCTGATAGGGTGTGGGGACAAAGATCTTGTGGAATCACAAGAAAACAACCTTAACTTCAGCATACCCCAGCTTCTAAATAGCATCACTAATGAGATTGGGCTAATCTGTTGCCTGCCTACATCTATGCCTTAAGTCAATCTCACTTCAACAAAATGTAAGATAAATTATACTGTATTTATGTGATTTGCAAACAAACATGGTCAATGTAGCAATTATATAAAGCTACAATTTTATTTAGAGCAAATATATATTTCAAGCTATTACTAAATTTTGAAATAAAAGAGAACAAAAATGGAATATGATAAAATAATTTGGGAACAACAATTATGGCCTAACAAAACTCTCATTGTTTGGTTTGGTTTGTTTGACTTTTGTCTGGTCTGATCTGGTTTGATTTTGAAACAAGTCCTATGTAGTACTGGCTGACCTAGAACTTACTATGTAGTCCAAACTGACCTCAAATTTGCAGCAGTGTTCTCCCTCTGCATTCCAGGTGCTGAAATTTTAGATGTGTGTCCCCATGCTCAACTTCACATTTCTCAGTTTTGAGGTTCACCCCTACCTGTCTTTATCCCTGAAAGGTCAACAAAATAAGAAAAAAGAATTTGAAGAACTTTAAATCCTAAGAGAAAACTTGACCTTCTCAGACTAGAAAAGAGCACATGTCCTTCTACCAACCATTCTGGCAAGAGTCTTTTTCCTTGAAATATTTAAGGGGAGGAAAAAAGCCCAGCAATTTGTCCTCAAGTGACCAACTTCCAGGTTATTGGAAAGCAGGCATATGGCAAAGTGACCCTAACATGCAGTAGGAACTCCTTCTGCTCCTTCAGCCAACAGCCTTTAAGGTACAGCTCACTTGAGCATAGTCTCTTATACTATAAAAGCAGCTGTAAAGACTGTGCTTGCTCTATTGCTTCTGTCTCTCAATTCTGGCTGCTAGACTCTGTTCCTGTTCCCCACTCATGCAGAGGACTGTGATCTAGGACAGTGGTGTAAGTCTCCTCTAAATAAATAACCCCTTATTATATGTAATTCTGAACTAGTGTGGAATTATTTTGTATCTTCTGCCATCACCTGGTGCCTGAACATGGGGACCAGTGAACACTTTTTGGGATTGATCCACCATCCACAAGGCACATTGGGCACTGACTCTCCCACCCACAGATTTAGCCAGCCCTCTGATGCAGCAGGCTGCTGCACAATGCTCCCCAGCTTGCTACCCACACCCCAGCCCACACAATGCTGCCTGTGATTCCCACAATGCACACAGTCCACAACTCACACTGATGGAAAACTTTGGGTTTTCTCTTTATCCTGGGCCCCAACTCTTGAAATCATTTGATTGCCTTAATAACTGTTCTTAATTTGTTACACAAAGCATATTTTTCAATACCTACATAAGCAGAATGTGCTGTTCACTACTGCTAGCATCTCTCAGCCATGTGGTTGCAACTGTGATACCTGCTGGCCAATAACAATGATTATACCTACTCAAATTAATTTTAAGTTTATGAGAGGTAAGATCTGAAAAACTATTAAAAAATGACGGATAACATCCAGGAGTTCAATAATTATTTTGCTTACATTATGGAAGGTATTGTGCAAGACTTACACTATCTTCTTTCCCTTTATTTGATTCTAGGAATTAGCTTTATTTTCAGTATTATTTCATTAAAAATGGTTCAATACTATGGAGAGGGATAGCATCAATTCGACAAAATTATCTTAAAGGCTTTGTGCTGTTGAATCTAACTGTAAGAATCTGTTGAAAAGTTATGTCCAAGGATGAGGCATTATCTATAGAAGTTGGAATCCTCTATGAGGACATCAGAACAGAACACTGGACAAGAGATTCAGACTTTTAAAAAAGGCAATATTAAAAATATTTGAAAATATTGAGGCATTTATTGAAATTAATGAGCAGGAACAGAAGGTACAAGGACAGGATTTAGTCTCATCCGTACATGCCAGAACCCTGGATGACTTACACAGAATTTCAACTGCATATCTAGTAATTTCCTCAGAAAGACCATCTGGCACAAAGAACCGTAAGGTAGTCAAAGAATATACATGGGAACCAATACATATGAATGATCTAAAAGAAATAAAAAGAAGCAATAGTTTCTTATGGGCTACATTCACCATTTGTCAGGGAAATGGTGAAAACATGGGCTTCAAGCACTAAGGCACATGATGGGCTTCAATTAACCTCAGTGGTCTAGAAAATGGACCTCAGCTGCTTTGGAAGTGTTATTGGAGAGAAGAGACAAAAATTTTAGAGCAACAGGGGAAGGCAAAAGGATTTGAGATGTCCCAAGATCAAATTCTTGGCGAGGGTCATTACTCTGATCCCCAGGAACAGGCTCATACATACTTTGTCCCTATGTTGCACAGCAGCTTTAAATGCTTGGGACAGGATTCAGGAACTAGAAAAGAGGACTGAGTCATATATTAAGGTTAAACAGTGCCTGAGAGAACCTTTACTGACTTCTTACAAAGATTAACTAAGGCTGTACAATTTCAGTGCAGACCCTGAAGCTAGACATGTACTAATTGAATACTTGGCTTCTGGAAATGCCTAGTTAGAATGTAGGAAAATCCTTGGACTTTTAAAGATTAGATCAACACCCATAGATGAATGGCTCTTGCATATAATGAATGTTGAAACATTTGACTATAGTACTGAAGTTTGGGTAGGAAAAGCAATTTCCAGTGGTATGAGGAGGCACCAAAATACCAAATGTTTTAATTGTGGAAGACTAGGACATATAAGAAGGGACTGTAGACAATTAATTCCTAGGAATAATGTCTTCTCTAGGAATGGCAAGAATAGGAGGACTCAGCTTTCTGGTCCATGTAGGAGGTGTGGCAAAGGCTGACATTGGACTAATGAACGTATGTTGACAAGAGACAGTCAAGGCAATACAATGCCACCAGGAAACTCTTTGGAAGGCCTCTCACAGGCTCCCAATGTCAAATAAGACCCAGTCATTCATTCCAAGTCACTGTGGAGAATATATCTCACCAGGAAAATTAAACAATCTATACCTACTGAAAAAAAACATACTGTTCTGGAGGATGAATAAAAAAAGCTCCAGTAGGAAATAAGAAGTGTATATTTTGGCAGACTTCTATAGATGATCAAAGACCAAAGCTAAGAGTAGATACAAATGATATTGTAATTGAGGGATTATTAGGCACAGTGTGGATGTGACTATCATTACTCTGAATTTTGGGATCCAGACTGGCCTGTTCAAAAGGCAGACATTCAATTTCTAGGAATTGGAAACCTATCTCAAGTAAAACAAAGCATGAGGTGAGTTGAACGCATAAGGCCAAAAGGCCATAAAGGAAGGCTGAGGCCACATGCACTGACCTCATAATGGAAACCAGGAGATGTGTTACTATAGGGAAGGGGTTTAGCTCTTGTTTCTACAAGAGAAGAAAAGCTATGAGTACCAACAAAATTGAGAAAGATTTGGTTTGGAAAAGAGAAACCTCTTGAAAAAGAGAAATGGTGGCTCATCCACAGAGGTGACAACTGTATAGGTCATAAGAAAACCTCATAAGGGTTGGGGCAGGGTTCTTAGGTTTCTTACCTTCAAAGAGTAGAGAGACCTTGGACATCTAGATGCCTAAAGATGAAAACATAGCTATCCGGAAAGAATCCACAAGCAAAGAGAAATCTGACTTATGATGCTATATCATCTGCATGATAAAATATGATTATTTGGACATGTATACATCTCTACTTAAAAATAAGAGCTGGCTTAGAAGTTGGACAATGGCTATCCTTCTCTAAATCCAAGCACATTGTTAAAAGAAAAATTCAGAATTCCTGTCTTATGTCAGTAGCCATCTTGTATAGGACAGAAAGAAGATGGATTTTAAGGATATATTTTACTTTTCTCCATGCCCACTTTGTCTATATTGTATCCCAGATTCTATGGGATCTTGTAAAAGTAAAATGGTTTTGTTTCAAGATTGCTGTTTTGTATAATTGCAAATAGTCTCTGAGTAGTTGATAGGGTTTTTGTTTATTTGGCTGTTCATTTTTTGAAGTTCTTATTTGGAGTTCTGACCAGAACGTTGTAAGAAGGTGCACCATTTCCACAGCTGATACACAAAAACCAGTCTCATAGTAACACTATCAGCATCATGATGTCACATCAACCAGGTGGAATTGTTGTTGTGGGGCCCCATCTTCTTCAAGGAAGCTTCAAAGATTACTTCAGGAAAACCTAGTGTTCATAGTTGAAAACTTAAACATTGTTTATATAGACATATATTCAACAAAAGATACAATACAGACAAAGTCGGCATGGAGAAAAGTAAAATATTTCCTTAAAATACATCTTCTTTCTGTCCCATACAAGATGGCTACTGACATAAGACAGGAATTCTGAATTTTTCTTTTAACAATGTGCTTGGATTCAGAGAATAGCCATTGTCCAACTTCTAAGCCAGCTCTTATTTTTAAGTAGAGATGTATACATGTCCAAATAATCATATTTTACCATGCAGATGATATAGCATAATAAGTCAGATTTCTCTTTGCTTGTGGATTCTTTCTGGATAGCTATGTTTTCATCTTCCTGACAGCAGGAAGCAATTATAGAAGACAACATCCACACTCCCAACAAAGCTTGTCTTCAGGGCTAGGAACACCATTTTGGGGATGATTATTACTCACATAGGGTTAGGGGTTGGTGTGAGAATTATATAAGCCCAGAGATCCACAAAAAAGAGGGAAAACTGAATGAGATAATAAGTAGATTATTGTGAACTTACTCACACCAATAATAATAAGAGTGAGAAATAGAGTGAATACTTGTGAGCTATTATTTATGGACAATTTACATTGGTAGATTTTTATATACTGATACGATTTCAAATGATATTTGTTATGTTGAATTTGTACCTATTTTGTTTACATTATTTGTACACCTGTGCAAAGTTATTTTGTCAGATTGTATGCATACATTTTTCTACCTCTCTTTAAGACATTTTGTATATTGATATAATTTTAGGATATATTTATCATATTGTATTATATATTTCTACCTCTGATTAAGATATTTATACATTGTTTACATTGTAATGTCATTGTCTTACTTTACTGCACAGTTATTAAATATTGTTTAATATACTGGTATGAAATCTTAATCTTTAAGTTATATGGGTATTAAGTATTATAGATCAATAGTCATTCATATCTGTCATCTTTTAGTGAGACTAATTAGGATTTTTAGATACCTAGAGATTGTATTCTGCATAGATAGCTAACCTTCAACCACTTCAAAGATCTGTAGAACATGGCATTTCAATAATTTAGGATTAAGTTGACATGAGACATGATTGCTCCTGGCAGCACCAATCTCTTCTCCCCAGAGAGTGTTGAGCACCAAAGATTCTCCACTTGGAGTTTGTCTTCTTCTTGGAACAACTGACCTTTGGGCAAGAAACTGTCTGTGTCTTGATCACTGACAAACTACAGGATGGCTGGACTGGACAAGCAGGGTACAAAAAAAAAAAAAGATACTGTCAAATCTTGCCAAGACAGTTTTGAAAATTTTTTCTGACTCTGAAAATGGTCTGTCACTTACTCTAGGCCTTACCCAAAGCTTGTTGCTTCAACATTGCAAATGAAACTTTTGATGATTGCTCAGGCAGCCAGTTGTCTCTGTCATCTACTGAACATTTTAGAAACTGATTAATTATACTTCCTGCTTACTCGAGTAATATTATCTCCCTTCTCAGACCTTCAATTAGTTTGAAGATTAGATAGTCATAATTACCGTCCTCTTATGATCTAGCCAAGCCATTTCTAATACAAGGATAGAATGTTTATTAAAACATTGGGCATACATTCCTTGCCTGATATTGTTTATGCTGTTGTAATTCTAATCTCACACTTGATATCTGTTACTAGTGTATATAGTTTTGTATTGGGTTTAGAACTCTCTTATTTAAGCAAAAGGAAAAGGTGCTGTAGGAGCTCCTTCTGCTCCTTCAGCCAATAGCCTTTAAGATACCAGCCAACTTGGCCATGGTCTCTTATACTATACATGTAAATACTGCAAAGCCTGTGCTTGTTCTCTTGCTTCCAGCTCCCACTTCCAGCTGCTAGACTGTTCTTGTTCCCTGTTCATGCAGAGAATTGTGATCTAGAATGTGATCTGTAAGTCATAAATAACTCTTTATTATACATAATTCTGAACTAGTATGGGATTATTTTGTAACTTCTGCCATCACAAGTAAAAAGTCACAGGAATAAAATAGAGATGGTGAGGGCAGAGGACTCACAGACATCATATGGAAAAAGAAATATATCGAAATACAATCACAAGGAGAATGGTCTTCAGACTCAAGAGACAAATTAAAATGAATATTGCTTCCAAAACAGAACTGGTGAACACAGATGGTAGACAGTGTAGTCTTACATTTTTGAGGATGAGACTCTGGCTTAGAAGATAGAATTCCCTGTGACACGAGAAGTTGCTAGAGTGGAAATGTCATGGGCAGCACAGGAAGAAACTTTAAGTAAAAATGTCTGCCACTTGTAGCTGAGAAATACAGCTAAAGAAAACTCCCTAAGCTGCTTCTTCACAGACCAAAATAAATCTCTTTTATCTGGACTATTTCCTGAATGTCACCATGAGCAGCTACACAAAAGGAGAAAATCTTCCTCATAGTAAACATGAACTTGGGTTTGGTGGCTTGAGTATTTAAGTATTTTATTTTTATTCTGACATTCTCAATCTCTTAAATTTATTCTGGCAAATGATCCAAAAATCACGCTGAAATCTTTAAATATATGACCTTCTCACACAAACATAGCAAGTGATTTTATTTTTATCCACAGACACACATGCCAAATAACTTTTTAACCACATTGTAAAATCTCTATTTTTCAAATCTCATCCTTTACAATGCTAGTTGTCATTTCAAATATATTCAGAGGAAACTATGAAAAGAAATCCATATTCTGTGCTCTTACAAATATACCAACACCTTTTGGTTTCGTTGGTAGAGGGTTTCTACTCTCACAACTATCAAGTAACAACTAATCCCACACCAATTATTCAAGAGAGGAGGATCTACACATGCACATTTATAATTCATGCAGTGAGTCGTGCCATTTCATGCATATTCACCGGCCTCTGACACTGTCTTTCTATAAACACCTACTCCAATTGCTACCTCTAGAAAACTGACTCTTTCAACCACACTGATGACTAGAAACCAGTTCCATGAGGTTGAGGACATAGTAGAGTCAGATAAGTATGAGGACACAAATTCTAACCCCAGAGCAAATGTTTAAACACAAATATCTAGGTGTGGTGAGATTTTTGCTCATCATCATGGCACCGGGGAGGCAGACACTGGCCAATGCCTGCCTAGCTAGCAGAAGTAAACAAACAAGCCCCGGTGCCACTGAGGCACCATCTCAATATTTTAGGAGTTGACAAGATGACTGAGCAGGTAAGAGCACTTATTGCCAAGCTTAGGAACCTGGGCTCAATGACCCAGACCCAAATGGTGAAGAAAGTAACTGAGTTGTCCTCTGACTTCCATACACACAGTGTCATATGCATGCACCCACATAAGTGAGAGAGAGAGAGAGAGAGAGAGAGAGAGAAAGAGAGAGAGAGAGAGAGAAGAANGGAAAGAGAATAAGTAAATAAATGAATGATAAATATAATAAAATAATAATGATTTTGACTCCTGATGAATAATACCCAAGGTTGACTTTTATCTCTAATATGTACATACATACAGACACAATTCTTTTAAGTTAAAAAGAAAAACTTTCATTATGTTATTTTATACTCACCTGCAATAACTATCTGCTTGCTTATCTCTCTCCAAATACACTGAACATTTAAGACCATATGTCTTTAAGGATGGATAATATGTTATTCATCTCTGTTTATAATAAGACTGTTAACTTTAACATAATGATTAAGAAGTTCTCAGTAAATGTTAAAGGGTGAATGAGTATATAAAATGTCAGTTTATCAAATACATCATCACATTTGTCCTTTCTACATCTCAGATACCTATGAAAGACATCATTACTGACACCTAAGGAAATAAAGATTCAAAATGTCTTCTGTTTCAGACACCAGAAATAATCCAGGCACACTTTACAGCAAGTTTCTTCTAAAATATGATCCCACCGATCATATTTTAGAAATTGTACTGTTTTACCCTGTTAATGATTTTGCCATAACTACTGAAAGATTATCCTCTTTACATATTTGGATCGAGAAATATATTTTCCACATTTAAAGGAAGCCTTGCATAAACCAAAATTAATCTCCACATAGCACATATTTCATGTATAGGATGGATGGATTGGTTCTTAATGCTTCTTTGTGTCCACTATATGCTGAGTTCCACATATCATGCCAGATTAAGGAATTCCAAGACATAAGGGCCACCTCTACTGACACACACAGACAATGGGGGTCACCCTCTTGAATGAAAACTACTTGTGACCAAAGAACTTGTTCTAAGTGATGCCCCTGAAAAGTAGTGTCTCCACAAAAGAAGGTCATTCTGCTGGACTGACAGAGGTAGGATCATATTCCCATCAAATAAAACACCCCTGAGCCCTGGAAGAGTTTGAAACACATCACTCTGAGGTATATTCCTCAGATGTACTGATTAGTTTTTGTTGCAGCTACTCTTTCAACCAATAGACTTTATGATACTGACCTATTTTGGGTATGATCTCATGTGCTATAAGTGCAGATGAAAAAAGTGCATGTCCCCTTCTTTCTTTTGGATTCTGTTCCAGTTCCCAGCACATGCAGAGAACTGTAGATTGTTACCATTACTGAATTTATTATCCCCAAATAAATAAACCTTTGTTAAACTCCATTCCGGGTTATTGTGGAACTCTTTGATGCTACTACAATTTGGTGCTCATGTGGCCTGAGTCCACACCATTGCCCAGCTCTGCCCAGTCCTGCCATAGCCTCCTCTAAACCCATGGATCTGAACTACCCCTGCAGAACAGCTGCACAGGGCTTGGCTCAGCTGACTCACCATGCTGCTTGGCAATTTCCCTCCAGCTCATGCCTGTGTGGCTCAGTTTAACTATCCTCCTACTGTGTGACCCTACTAAGCAACTGAGTTACTGCTGCTCATGGCTTCCTACTGCAACTTCTGCATAGCTTCTCTGGCCCCTGGCCAATATGTCCCACTATTGCTACCCAGTCTAGGATCTGCTTCTAAGGTCCAGCTACTGCCAGGCACACTCTGATCAGGCCTAGCTCTGTCCCTGAGAATTCTACTCCTGTACCTGGAACTCAGGTTCACATTCCAAGCTCAAATCTGTGAGTGCCACTGGCCCAAGCTCCTGCCAGTCACCTTGCGGCTAGTGAGTGCCTGCAAGCTCTAAGTCCCTTGAACTTCTGCTCAATTCAACCTTCTCCATATATGCAAATGTGCTGCTTTGGAGAATTTAACCAATTTTTTTAGAGATTCTGCTAAGCCTCAGGTAATTCAGATCCTGATCTAGAACCTGCCTTACTGCCACAACTGCAACATCTTCTGGCCAATCAAGATTATACCTACAACAATTTTCTAAAAATTATGATGGAGGTAAGGTAATTTAATAACTAAATATTGGATTGATTGGTTAATAAATAAGTAAATATGAAAATTGTAAAGAACCCCAATATAATTGCAGATAATATCACCATCCAGGAACATAACAACTCTTTTGTTTCTACTATGGATGAATTTATTCAAGAGCTATATGACCTACCTGGTATATATATTTTTGTGGCCATAGTGGCTATTAGTTTTGTTCATTATATCATTAAAGAAATGATTTGATAACAGAGTCAAGAATGAGAAACTTTTAGAAATAATATAGTCTTTGGAGTCTGGAAATGAGAAATTATCTAAAAAGATTCATACTGTTGAAATTGACAATCAAAATCTGCTAAAAAGTTATAAGCTAGCAGATAGAACAACACTCCAGGCAATCTACACCATTCAAATAATCTCTAAGGATGAGAAGATATCATTAATGAAAAAAATTAAAATCTTGGAATCACATGTGCAGAATGAAAACCAGAAATTAATTGACTTGATGAAATCATTAGAAATTCACAGACCAAGAGATTTATACATTACAAAAGACAGTGATAAAAACATTTTAATTGATTGAGGAACTTGTCAGAACTGATAAGCAAGGAGAAGGGGTATAGGCAAAGGACAATAGTAAAGATTTAGCATGGCCAGTACCTCTCAGAGTCAGAGATAACTTACGAAGTGTTTGAGCAACTTATCTTGTTGTTACATCTGAAAAGCCAGAAAACACTTAATACCTTAAAGGATATAGAGAAGATAAATGGGAACCTATATGTATGAAAGATTTAGATAATATTAATCAAGCAGTAGTATCTTATGGCATGTATTTACCTTATGATAAGGAGTTGCTAAAGATATGGGCTTCAAGAAATAAGGTTACTCCACATGTTTGGTTTTAATTAGTCTCAGCCATGCTACAAGATGGACTGCAGTTACAATGAAGGTGCTATTGGAGAGAGGAGGCTAACGTCCTGGACCACCAGGGTAGAGCCAGATGATTTGAGGCCTCTGAAGATCAAATTCTCAGTGAGGGCCATTAGCTAATCCAGATAGTCAAGCTACATACAATGAACACATCTTGTCCCTATGACATAAAGCAGCATTGAATGCTTGGGACAAGATTTAAGAACCAAGAAGAATGGAATCATATACTAAGGTCATACAAGGCCCAAGATAACCCTTTAGCGACTTTTCGCAAAGATTAACTAAAGCTGTACAAACAGGAGTAACAGATTCAGAAGCTAGATTAGTAATTATTGAATCTCTGGCTTTTGAAAATGCCAACTTAGAATGCAAAAGACACTTGAGCCTTTAAAGGTCAAAACAGCACCAATGGGTGAATGGATCCTGCACACAGCTAATGTTGAGTCATTTGACAATAATACTGAGACTTGGGTAGGAGAAGCAATTTCCAAAGGTATCAAGAGACATCAAAACACCAAATGTTTTAACTGTGGTAGAATAGGCCATCTAAGAAGGGATTGTAAACAGGGCATTCCTAGAAATAATGTTTCTTCTGGTAATGACAAAAACAGAAGGTCTCAATCTTCTGGATTATGCAGAATATGTGTCAAAGGCTAATATTGGACCAATAAATGTAGATCAACAAGAGACAAACAAGGCAATCCATTACCATCAGGAAAATCATTGGGGGCCTGTCAAAGGCCCCCAGGTAAAATGTGGTCCAGTCACTGTGGAGGACAGGTCTACCCAGGAAAATTAGAAAATTCAGTGCTTGCTGTAAAAAGAAAAAAAAATACTCATCTGCATGATAGAATAATCACAGAGGATAATTCAAAAGTTTCAGTAAAAAATAGAAAATGTATACTTTGACAGATGTCTATAAATAACCAAAGACCAAAGCTGAGAGTACAAATAAATAACATTATAATTGAAGGGGTATTTGACATAGATGCAGATGTGACTATTATTACTCCAGAATCCTGGCATCTGAACTGACATTTTCAGGAGGCAGATGTTCAATTCCTAACAATTGAATCCCTATCAAGTAAAGCAAAGCATGAGATGGGTTGAATGGATAAGACCAGAATGACAGAGAGGAATGCTGAAGCCATATGTAGCTAATGTAGCAGTGAATCTATGGAGTCGTGATATGTTGCAGCAATGAAATACCCAGATTAACATTCCTTCACGCTCAGAAATGGAACATAAACCAACTCATGTTTCTGGGAAGAATATTATAAGGCACTATAAAAAACAGTCACAAACCATTTAGGCTATACACAGAGAACTATTATCAAACTCTCAGAGGTACCAATAACCTTTTCTTTAAAATGGTTAACTAAGAAACCTATACAAGTTAAACAATGGCCTTTAACAATATAGAAACTACAGGCTTTAGAACAGCTGGTACAGGAGCAAGTAGATGCTCAGCATATTGAAGATTCAACCAGCCCTTGGAATTCTCCTATATTTGTTGTTAAAAAGAAATCTGGAAAATGGAGAATGGTAACAGATATGAGAGCTGTTAAGATGATTTAACCAATGGTCCCTCTACCAACTGGAATTCCTATGCCTTCCTTATTGCCTAAAGAATGGCCTCTTATAGATATTGAGTTAAAAAGATTATTTCTTCACTATACCTTTGCAAGAAAAAAAGATAAAAATTTGCCTCCACAGTGCCTACTTATAATAATTCTCTGTCTGTTAAAAGATATCAATGGAGGGTTCTCCCAAATGGATGTTAAATAGCCTCACCCTGTGCCAATACTTTGTAAGTCAGCCATTGGAAATGATACATAAGCAATTCCCCAAATCTATAGTTTACCATTACATGGACAACATTTTGCTATCTGATTCAAATATAGATACATTAGAAAGGATCTTTTAAGAAGTAAAGAAAGTTTTGCCTCATTGGGGATTACAAACTTTTTCCTGAAAAAAAAATACAAAGAGGAGATTCTACCAATTACCAAGGTTATCAAGTAGGTTTACAGAAAATTAGAACACAAATGGAACAAATTAGGAGAGCTAATTGTGGACTCTTAATGACTTTCAAAGATTGCTAGAAGACATTTCCAATCTATGAGCCACTATTGGAATAAAACCTGATGACTGAATTAATTTAAACAAAACCATAGAAGTTGACATACGATATAAATACTTCCAGGGAATTATCAGCTAAAGCTGAAAAAAAATTGATTTTGACTGAAGAGAAATTACAGGAGGCACATTTGGGTCATGTGGATCTGAATCTTAACTTCATTCTTGTCATATTACTCTACAAATATCCCCCTAAAGGAATTTTAATACAGAGGGATAATATAATCTTAGGATGGATCATTTACCATATAAACTGAGTAAAAATATATGTAGAAAATGTCTCCTGATTAATTATAAAAGTAAAATTGAGACTTGGTCAAGTAGCAGGAAGAGACTCAGCAGAAATTATAATACCTTTTAATAATGATGAAATTAACGAATTATGGGAAGAAAGTGAGCCCTGGAAAAGAGCTTGCACAAATTTTGGGGGAAAGATTAACAACAACTATCCCAAAAGCAATAGAATTAGACTTATAAAGAGAACTAATTGGGTCTTTCCTCACATCATACATGACATACCAATAACTGAAGACCCCACATTCTATACTAATTCAGACAAATAGGGAGGGAAGGTTAGAAATCAGAAGATTTAAATAAAGTGGAAAAAGCCCTTATGATTCTATTCAAAATGATGAATTATATGCTAGTCTCATGGTACTAAGGGATTTTAAAGAACCTCTCAACATAGTTGCTGATTTTTATTATGCATAAAGAGTTGTTTTGCATACTGAAACCACTCAATTTATACCAGATGATACAGAATTGAATTTATTATTTATTCAGGTTTGATATAATCAGGAATAGGCTTCATCCCATGTACATAACACACATCTGATCCCATATGAGTCTACCAGATCCTCTAGCACATGATAATGCAGAAATTGATCAATTATTGATTAGAAATGTGCTGAAGGCCTCATAAATTCATAAAAACATCATGGCAATAGCAAAAGTTTTAAAAAAGGACTATTCTATTACATGGTAACAAGCAAACGAAAGTCCTACTTGTTCTTTATACAACCAAACACCACTACCTGCAGGAAGTAACCCAAACTACTCAAAGGAATGAAATCTAGCAGATAGATATGTTCCATTTTGTAGAATCTGGAAAATTAAAATATCTACATCACCGCATTGATACCTATTTAGGTTTTCAATGGGTAACTGCTTTGAGTTCATAGAAAGCTGATTCAGTAATCACACATTTACTAGAAGTTATGGCCATCATGGGCATACCTGTACAAATAGAAACACAATGCTCCAGCATATGTTTCTAAGAAAATGAAACAGATTTTTGCTTATTATAATATAAAGCACATTATAAGTATACCACACAATCATACAGGTCAGGCAGTTATAGAACCATCAAATTAAACTGTAAAAGATATGTTTAAAAAACTGAGATAAAAAGGCACCCAGAAATAGATTGTATAATGCCTTATTAACCTTGAATTTTCTTAATGCTAATGGGAAAGGAGGAATGGCTTTGGAGTTGAATGGTGGCTCTCCTTCTCTAAATCTAAGCATGTTGCTAAAAGAAAAATTTGAAGCTCTGTCTCATATCAGGAGCCACCTGGTGTGGTACAGAAAGAAAACAAAATATAAGGACTGCATTTATCAAAACTCTGCTTTCAAAAGTTTTACTTCCTTCCCTATCTATTTTTGTCTCTGTAGTACTTTTTGTTGAATATATGTCTATAAAAATTAAAACTTTTCATTTTGATATGAATAATGTTTAGGTTTTTCACAATGAAGACAAAAATTTCCTACAGTAAACTTTGAAGTCTCCAGGAAGAAGATGAGGCCCCACAACCATGATTTCACATGGATGATATGATGCCATTATGCCAATAGCCTTTAAGATACTGTCCCACATCCCTGGAGACGTCAAAGAAAATCTGAATCACAGGATAAGACTGCACACAGTGGACCAAGAACAAAGACAAAGACAGCAGAGCAAGATAGCGGGCCAAGAGAGATATATATCAGTGGCTACATGAAGCACAGACAGCAACAGTACAGAGCAGACCAAGAACAGCTCCCAAAGAAACAGACAGCAACTGCAAGGATTAGACCAAGAGGCAAAGACACTGCTGGTACCAATTAGAGGAAGATCTGGGTAGGCACTAATGTAAGAATTCATTCAACATCCTAAAGAGCAACATGGTAACGCCAGAGACCAGTGGTCATACAATAGGAAGACTTGACCATTCTAATCAGAAGAAGCAGAATAAAATGATTTTAAAGGTAACTTTATGAGAATGATTGAGACCTTTAAAGAGGAAATAAAAAAATTCCCTTAAAGAAATGTAAGAAAAGACAAACAAAAATGTTAAATTAAACAATAAATCTCTTAAAGAAAACTAAGAAAAAAATAAAACAGGTAAAGCAAACAGTTCTAACAGTTCAAGTCTTGAAAATTTGAAATAAAGGCAATAAAGAAAACACAAACTGAGGGACCTCTGGAAGTGGAAAATCTAGGTAAATGAATAGGAACTACAGAGGCAAGCATAACCAACAGAATACAAGAGATAAAAGAGAGAATCTCGGATGTTGAAGATACTATGGAGAAAATAGATTCATCAGTCAAAGAAAATGTTAAATCCAACAAATTCTTAACCTGAAACATGCAGGAAATCTGGGACACCATAAAAAGACCAAAACTAAGAAAAATAGAGATAGAAGAAGGAGAAGAACTACAGCTCAAAAGCACAGAAAAGATATTCAACAAAATCATTGAAGAAAACTTTCCCAACCTAAAAAAAGATATCCTATGAAGTTACAAGAAGCTTACAGACCACCAAATAAACTGAAACAAAAATGGTTCCCTCACCATATGATAATCAAAATGCAAAACATACAGAATAAAGAATGAATATTAAGAGCTGCAAAGGAAAAGGGCCGAGTAACATATAAGGCAGACCTATCAGAATTACACCCAACTTCTCAAGGGAAAACATGAAAGCCAGAAGGTCCTAGACAGATTGCTGCAGACCCTAAGAGACCACAGGTGCAAGCCCAGACTACTACACCCACCAAAAATTTTAAATCACTATTGATGGAGAAAACAAGATATTCCATGACAAAACTAGATTTAAACAATACCTATCCACAAAATCAGCCTTACAGAAAGTACTAGAAGAAAACTCCAACCCAAGGGACCTAACTGCACCCACAAAAACACAGGCAACAGATAACCTCACATTAGAAAACCCAAAGAAGGTAAACACACAAACACTACTACTAAAAATAACAGGAATTAACAATCACTGGTCATTAACATCTCTTAATATCAGTGGATTAAATTCACCTATAAAAAATAAAGGCTAAGAGAATTAATACAAAAGCAAGAGCCATCCTTCTGCTGTATACAAGAAGCACACTTCAACCTCAAAGACAGACATTACCTTAGAGTAAATGGTTGGGAAAAGATTTTCTAATCAAATGGACCTAAGGAGCAAACAGGTGTAGCAATCCTAATATCTAACAAAATAGACTTCAAACTAAAATCAGTCCAAATAGATGGAGAAGACATATTGTACTCATAACAGAAAAAAATCCATCAAGATGAAGTCTTAATACTGAAGATTTATGCCCCATATAAAGAGCACCTACATATGTAAAAGAAACATTACTAAAGCTTAAATCGTACATCAAACCCCACATACTAATAGTCAGAGACTTCAACATACCACTTTCCACAATGGGCAGGTCAAGCAGACACAAACTTAACAGAGAAATAAGAGAACTAACAGATATCATGATGCAAATGGACTTAACAGACACCTACAGAACATGCCACACAAACACAAAAGAATATATCTTCATCTCAACACCTCATTGAACCTTCTCTAAAATTGACTGCATACTCAGTAACAAAGCAAACCTCAACAGATATGAAAAAATTGGAATAACTCCCTATATCTTATTGGATCACTATGGTTTAAAGATAGAATTCAACAATACTAATTGCAGAAAGCCTAGAATGGAACATGAACAGTGCTCAACTGAATCACCTATGGGTGAAGGAAGATATTAGGAAAGAAATTAAAAACCTGCTAGAATTCAAAGAAAATGAGGTACAATATACCAAAACCTATGGGACACTATGAAAGCAGTGCTAAGAGGAAAGTTCATTGCACTAAGTTACTAAATAAAGTGGAGAAATCTCACACTAGTGATTTAACAGCACACATGGGAGCTCTAGAACAAAAAGAAGCAGACTCACCCAGGAGGAGTAGATGGCAGGAAATAATCAAATTCATGGATGTATTCAATTAAGTAGAAACAAAAAGAATTATACACAGCATCAATGAAACAAAGAACTGATTCTTTGAGAAGATAGATAAACCCTTATCCAAACTAATCAAAAGCCAGAGAAAGAACATCCAAATTAACAAACTCAGAAATGAAAAGGGGAACATAACAACAGACACCAAGGAAATCCAGAAAATCATTAGGTCATAGTATTAAAACCTGTACTCCACAAGATTGGAAAATAAAAAAGAAATGGACAATTTTCTGCATAGGTACCACATACAAAAATTAAATTAAGATGAAGAAAACAATTTCAATAGATCTATAACCTGCAAGGAAACAGAAGCAGCCATCAAAAGCCTCACAAACAAACAAACAAACAAACAAAAATCCCAGGGCCGATGGTTTCAGTGCAAAACTCTATCAGAAATTCAAAGAGTAATAACTATATTCCTCAAATTGTTCCACATAGTAGAAACAGAAGGGGCATCGCCTAATTCTTTTTATGAGGCTTCTGTTACGCTGATACTGAAACCACACAAAGACTCAAACAAGAAAGAGAATTAGAGACCAATCTCCCTCATAAATATTGATGAAAAGATACTCAATAAAATCCTGGCAAACCAAATTTAAGACCGCATCAAAAAAAATCATATGATGTAGGAGGGTCATCTGTCTATGTGTTACTTTCATTGGTTAATAAAGAAACTGCCTTGGCCCCTTTTGATAGGCCAGCCCTTAGGTGG
>LOEQ01003108.1:59868-73833 GCA_001685075.1 Bramus lutescens | reverse complement strand
GAGAGAGACCACACCCCAATGGGCTGGTATCTCAGCAGCTATTGGCTGAAGGAGAAGAAGGAGCTCCCGCAACAGAGATCAAAAGAATACAAATTGGAAAGGAAGAAGTCAAACTCTCACTATTTGCAGATGATATAATAGTATACCTAAGTGACTACAAAAACTTTATCAGGTAACTCCTACAGCTGATAAATACCTTCAGTAATGTGGCAATATACAAGATCAACTAAAAAAAATTAGTAGGCTTCCTATATACAAAAGATAAAGAAGTTAAGAAAGAAATAATAGAAACAAGAGCTTCAAGTTTTTGAAGAAGATACCAGAAAATGGAAAGATCTCCTATGCTCTTGGATAGGTAGGATGAACATAATAAAAATGGCAATCTACCAAAAACAATTTATATTCTCAATGCAATCCCCATCAAAATTTTAACACAATTCTTCACAGACCTTGAATGAATAATACTCAACTTCATATGGAAAAGGAAACCCTGGATATCAAAACAATCCTTTACAATAAAGGAACTTCCAGAGGCATCACCATCCCTGACATCAAGCTCTATGATAGAGCTACAGTGATGGAAACAGCCTGATATTGGCATAAAAACGGACAGGTTGGAAACTATGTCCAATGAGGAGAAAGGGCTGGGAAATAGAGGACTCGGATAGCCTGTAGTCAAAATGCAATCACATTTAAGTAGTAAATTCTAGTGCTGTGCAGCACAACGGGGGATAATTATAGTTCAAAATAAGCTACTAATCATTATATGGATGCCTAGAAAATAGGATCTCAGAGGTTCAGCACCCTAAGTAATGAATGAAGCAGAAATGATAATCATATAATTTGATCAATAGTTAAATACAATGCACATCTCTCTGGCCATCAAAAAAAGTTTTAAAAGAATTGTTTCCACTTGCAGTTCCAGGAACATTTTTCCTTCAACTCTCTGATATGAAGCCTGCAAGCATTTATCTAATTTTTAAAAAAAATACACATATCACTTGAGACATGGTTCAAGTTCTATAGCCATTTGTGTAGACACTGCAATAAATGAAATGAAGCAGGGTCCCTTTTCCCAGCTTTCTACCAGTGATCTCGTCTGCTTACCTACACACATTCTATCCATCACTAGAGCACTAGTGATGGATTGCTCAGAACCCTCAAGCTGGCTACACCTGAAGTGAATGTTGTATTTAAGAAGCAAGCCAGTAAAACCACGACTGGTGAAAAACAACATCAAAGGCACTTGGATAGTAATCAGCACACCATAGCAGTTAAACAGCTCCAGCATTCTTGCAAAGCCTCTGAGGCCTGACCTGTGTGTTCCCACACACTGTTCAATGGAGTGTATCGCTAATGTCTTTGAAAGTTACAGGCTGCAACGCTTTAACTGAACTGCCCAAAGGCTTGTGGTTTTGTCCTCAACTGGTGGCAGTGTTTGCAGAAGTTGTAGAACCTTTTGGACATGGGGTCTATACAGAAGAAGTTGGATCTGGGTGCAAGCTTTTGAAAATGAAAGTTGTCTCTGGTGCCAGGTCGATGAACTGAGATGTGAACAAGCCCTGCAGCATGCTCTCTCTAATACTGACTAGTCTGCTCTGGTCACCACACCTTTCCCACCATGACAGATTAGCTCTCAGGTATGAGACAAAAATAAACATCTCCTCCCTTAAATTGATTCCATGAACATGGTGTTCTGTCACTGTGATAGGGGAAGTCCCCCATATGGGATCCAAACAGTCACCCACATCTTGTTGGCTGAGGTTTTCTGTCCTGCCTGGTTCCCACAAATATTAAGTACCAAAGAAATCACACAGAGGTCTACGTTAAATATAAACTGATTGGCCCATTAGCTCAGGCTTCTTATTAACTCTTACAACTTATATTAGCTCATTATTCTAGTATATATTAGCCACATGGCTCGGTACCTTTTTCAATGGGGCAGGTTACATCTTTCTTCTTCTGTTTCTGCACTGGGACTGCAGAGGAATGTGCTTCCTCCTTCCCAGAATTCTCCTGTTCTCATTGACCCACCTCTACTTCCTGTCTGGTTGTTCCACCTATACTTCCTGCCAGGCTACTGGCCAATCAGCATTTATTTAAAATATAATTGACAGACTACAGACCATTCTCCCACACCAATGTCTAAAAGGGCTCTAATTCAACTGTGAATGGACCTGAAACACTGCAGGCTGGGAATGGGGGTTGATAATAGGGTTTAGAAAAATATTAAGACATTTGGATATGTTTGCCATATACTCATATAAATACATTTTAAAATGTAATTTTAAATAGAAAGAGAGAAGACAATATTAAAACAAACATAAAATACGGTAATGACAATTGTTTTAAATTAAAATCCCGAAGAAGCGCAACCGCTTGCAATAGAAAGCAGTAACAGATCTTGGCCCTAGGTCTCTTACTGGCTTCCCTATGATCCCATCTCTGAAACAAGCTCAGTCAATTAAGTGAAAAGGGTAGCAGTAATAACAGCCCACAACCTTAAAGGAGAAGTTGAGGTCATGGAAGCGAAAAGACTTTATTGTCTACAAAGCACTAATGAATGAGCAGCATTGTTTATTGTGCTATTGGTCTCCCTGTTGGTGATTTAGTTTGCATAGTTGGCAAGCACTAAGACAAAAGACACCGCAGCTATTGCTGTGGACGTTTGCTTTCTTACATTAACAGAGAAGGCGTCCTTTGCACTTCTCCAAAGGACATCCAAATTGAATGGCAATGCAGTTTTATATTTCTAGTCTGTGTGTGTGTTTTGAATTGTTGCTAACTGCAATCAGCTATGATGACGCTCTGCTTAGTCAAAGGGTTTTGTTTCTCGGTGGCTGCTGTCCACAGACCTCCTTCAAGCCTCTGCCCCTGTCCTGACCCTCCTTTCTCACAGTCATCCCCAGTATCAGGAGACTGTAATCAGAAGCCTCAGTCTGAAGCCACACACACCCTGCCCCGGTACTACCCGGATGTCAAGTTCAATGTTCCCTTTTCTTTCACAGTTTTGCCTCCAACCCAACCTTCAACCTTCCCAGGAACCCATATGTAATTGCACTTAGGATACTTTCCCCATTTTGTTTACTATAGACCACCCATCCAGCTCCAGCCTGGCCTCGGAGTCCCTGCATAGTGTGTGCGCTTTGACTGTTGACTCCCTTCCAGGCTTGTGACAGACTGCAAAGAGACTGAGCATACAGGACCAGCCTTGTGGGGTCTATTCCAAGATGATGATCATGGGCCGCATCCCTAATCTTCCTCACTACCCCAAATGCTGGTTCTCTGTGCTTTTCCCACACCTCCCTAATTCACTTGTTGCATGCGCTCTTTCATAGCCAAAGTAAACAGGTGGCCACAGTGTTTCCCTGTGTTGATATGAGCTTTTTGCAGGCTAAACCTCAAAGCCAGTGTCTATCTGCCAAGGCGCTGAAAAGCCTCCAAGCTGAGGATGAGGTCATTAACTCCGAAGTTTCCCTTACGAGATAACCACATCAAGCCTTCCTGACCCTCACTTTTGGCCCGCACTTAGAAGTTACTGCCATACTTCTCACTGCCAAAGGTGTTGGTGTCAGCTGCTGGCTGAGGATTAGGGGATGAGAGGATCCTGTAATCTTGCCTCCTTGGTAAACTTTGAAGAATGACCCCAGTGAGCTAGATTTATACTTGCTGCTCTCTTGTTTTTGCCAAGATTTTATCCTCAGTTGGAAAACAATTGATTCGCCTCTCATCAGCCTAAATTCTGTGATGACAATCCCAGGAAGCAGAGGGCATGCAGGTTCCCCACCCACTAGACTGTGGGTGATAGCAAATGTAAAAGATCACCAGTCTGTTTCAGTGTCATCAAGAGACTATATCGTACTGTAACTCATTGATACCAATAAACTATTATCTTAAATGTTTTATTTTATATTTTTAAATGTTTTGAAATTAAAATATAATTGCATCATTTCTCCCTTCCCTTTCCTGTATCCAACCTCTTCCACCTACTTTTCTTTGAGATCTCTCTCCCTCTCTGCTCTCTCTTTCTCTCAAACCCATGTCCTCTTTTTCCTTAATTTTCATGAGTATATATGTATCTGTATGTGTGTATACACACAAGTATATTCCTAAATATGTAAATCTTCACTAAAACCTCTTAAGGTGGGATAACAACTTCAATGGGTACCCACTGTCATTATTTCATCCAGTAAATGAGCAAAGAGAGTCACTGAGAAGTTAGACAAGGGTCTAAGCCATGGGCTTTAGCAACCATAGAGTCAAGATTTGGATAGCAAGCAGGTTAGATAAGGAGCCAGCATACACGAGGAAACTACATCTCTGCTCATCACATCATTTCCTTGTCCTTTTCTTTCCTGCCTTACTACATAGCCTTAGGTGCACTGCTGTCAGTGCTACAAAGCATCAGAACTGACCACTATGTTAGGAACTTAGTACCCAGGTCAAGGATAACTGAAAGATCATATTCATTCAAAAAATGCAAATTTTGACACTAGTCCAAAAAAAAGAAAAGGATAAATTCCATCACTGTCCCAAGGCAATGGTAACCCACTATATTAAAATATTAAAATATATCACAATGGAGAATCCAGATTGTATCCATCGACCAATCAATGGCTATCATAAGATCTGAAAGGAAGAAGAACCAATTGCTGTATCATTCTACATTAAGCAAAATTTGCAAACCTGTCTGTATCTCTCACAGTACCCATTGATTACTGCTGGATTTGTTTTCCTTGCAGTGTTGAAGAAAGAAGCTAGGGCCTTGCACTGAGCTGCATCTCCAGCCCCAACTGCTGCTTTCTTATGCAAATACATACAACCGCTTTCCCTTCACTGCAACAATAACCAAACATATTTTCTGTAACAAAATTGCAACCATCCAAATGCAAAATATTTACTGTGTCTCTATTTGTCATCAAGAATAAGATCCACAGGCTGAGGTTGGAAAGTGGTTTTGCACGGGCTTCAGAGCTGCAGGGAGGGAGCCTCTGTTAGAGCCTCTCACAGCAATGAAAACCCTAAGACACTTGCAGAAGCAGCCACCCATCCTGATGGAATTTCAAAATCTACCTAAAACTCCTAATATATTAATGGAAGAAAATGTTTAGAAATAATTATTATTTCTCGACAAATGAAATAACACACATTTGCACTTCACTTACCTTTCACTCTCAATATTCTTTCTCATCTGTTGACCTCTTTTTTCAACTTTTTAAATTTTTTTGCAAAAACAATCTTTTCTTATTTTACATGCCAAACCCAATTCCCACTCCCTCCCTTCCTCCTGCTCCCTCCACCTTCCTTCCACATACCTCCACCCCTCCCCCCACCCACTCCTCAGCAAGAGTAAGGTTTCCATGGGGAGTCATCAAAGTCTAGCACATTGCTTTGAGGCAGGACCAAGGCCCTCCCCATGATATCTAGGCTGAGCAAGGTATTCCTCCAGAGAGAATGGGTTCCGAAATGTCAGAATAAGCAGTAGGGCTAAATCCTGGTCTCACCACCAGTTGCCCTACAGACTGACCCATACTTGAGGACCCTTCCTTATCAGCCTCTACTGCAGTGATTCTCATCCTTCCTAAAGCCATAACACCTTAATACAGTTTCTTACTTGTTGGGGACTCCAAACCATAAAATTATTTCATTGTTACTTCATAATTATAATTTTGCTGCTGTTATAAATTGTAATATAAATATCTGACATGCAGGATATCTGATATACAGCCCCCAGAGGGGTCACAACACAAAGGATGAGAAACAATATCTGCTCTAGTGAGTACTCAGTAATCATACCCTTGGGTCCTGAAGGTTTGCCTTCCTCCAGACCTCAGACATTGTAAGTCAATCTCAATGTAAAGCTGGATGACATGAGAAGATGAGACCTTTGAATCATGGTAGTGTTCAGGTGAGATCTCAATGTGGGGAATCCTAACAATGCAACTTGTGCCCTTCAAGGAAGGAGTATATATCCCTCCCTCCCGCTATTCCTACCTCCATCCTCTCTCCTCCTTGTTCCCTCCATCTGCCTTTCCTCTCTCTCTTCTTTTCCCTACCATATAAGAGAACACCAAAAATGCTTTCAAGTACTTTCTCTCATGCAACTGGATAAACCAGCACTTTTATCCTGAAAGTCCTCACCTCAAGAATGATAAGAAATAAATAAAAACCAGTTGTTCAAGTAGCCAAGTTTGTGGTGGTTTTTTAGAGCAATGTGAGCAGACTAATGTGTATACATCTAATGACTGGCTGTGAGTAAAAATGAACACGCCTTCTAAAGATCCAGATATAGAACCCAAGTGAAGATAGCAAGTATTTTCAAACAGTAGCAAGTAATATTTTAGCTAACCTACTTCATCTGCACCCTACCCAAAATTCCTTTGAAATAAAATGTTGCAGAATATTTGTTAACTATACAAATATGTGTTACATTTGTTTAACTATGTAAAGATTGTTCCATTTGTTTAATTATGTTAAGATATATTGATACTTTACCTTGACTGCTTATGGCACCTGATTGGTATAATCAAAAGCTGAATGGCCAATAGCAAGGGAGGAGGTATAGGTGAGACTTCTGAGCATGGGGTATAATTAGGCTCGGGGGAAGAAGGAAGAAGAGACAACAGGGTAATGCCAGGGAGACAACAGGAAGAGACCTGGCATCTCACCAGGGGCCAATCAAGGAGGAAGCAGGAAAGTAAGACATATAGAATGAAAGAAAGGTAAATAACCCTGAGGCAGAATGTAGGTGAATGGAAACAGATCACAGTAAGTTAAAAGAGCTAGTGGGGAAAGTCTAAACTAAGGCTGAGCATACATAATGAATAATAAGTCTCCGTGTCTTTATTTGGGAGTTGGTTGGCCCAAAGAAAATGCCAACTACAATAAAACTTATGGTTCAAAAGGCCTCTACTTTCATTTGTAACATAAAATTTCATTTGCATCAAAACAGTAATTCTCATGTAGGACAGTAAGTGGGTGAGTCAGTAAGACAAGGTACCACATAACAAGGATGACATCAATCAACCCAACTGTCAGTCACCATAATTTATCCCCAAATCACTTTTCTTTCACTGCTCAAATGGATCCCTTTTGTCTACTGCACATTTTAGGTAACATATCAAAATCTACTTTGAGTCTACTGATCCATTTGTGTTTATAATGACAGCTTCATCTAGAAATCTGTTGACAGTAGAGAGCCATCCTTGATCAGTGAAAAGGAAGAATTGTAAAAAAGCATGTTTTGTCTACTGTGACTGGTATAGTTGTATATTACAACTCTCTAGGGAGTCATGGTAGGTGTGGGAAGTCCCTCTGTCTATGTGTTGCTTTTATTGGTTAACGAATAAAGAAGCTGATTTGGCCAGAAGCTTAGAAGAATAGAGCTAGGTGGGAAAACTAAACTGAATGCTGGGAAAAAGAAGGCAGAGTCAGTGAGACGCCATGGAGCTGCCAGAGGGGAAAGACATGAGCTGCCAGCCAGAACCTTGCTGGTAGGTGATGAATCTTGTGGTAAAATATAAAATAATAGAAATGGGTTAATCACAGATAAAAGAGCTAGCTAGCAATACACTTAAGTGATTGGTCAAGCAATGATTTAATTAATAGTTTCTGAGGGATTATTTTATGGTCTTGGGTGCCAGATGAAGATGGACACTAAAAAGAAATCCCATAGTACCTCAGAATTGAATATAATAAAGGGTTATTTATTTAAGGATAGACTCACAGATCACAGTACTCTGTGCAAACAGGAAACAGGAACCAAATCCAACTTCTGGTAGAGAGAACACATGCAAGATTTACAGCTGCATTTATAGTATATGAGACCATGCCCAAGTGGGCTGAATCTTAAAGGCTATTGGTTGAAGAAGTTCTCACAACAGGATGAAGACATACCTGGAGCCAGCAATGTCTGGAGCTGTGGTAAGGATATACTTCTATCTCACTCCTAATCAACACAAGAAAACAACCCACAAGAATACTATGAATGCCAAATACCCTTATTTGATATGCAAACATGAAAAGGAAAACCATAAAAGTTTGCCATCACTTCCAGCAAAGTTTCTGCCTCACTCACCTGTGCATATATATTTTTATTAACTTGTGTTCTGACTGTTTAGGGAGAAATTTTTATTCATGAAGAGCTTTATTCTACCCACTGCATCAGTATTATTAAAACAAAGACAAATAATATTTTGGTCATTATCTCTATTAACATTTTATTTAAAACAGTCACATATAGAGAAGTAGATAACATCTATCAATAGGTTTAAATATATGTAATGCAGCTATTCAGTAACTTACATGACTTGATTTTTAAATCTCTGAGGGCATCTGATCAATACATTAGAGAATGCCGACTGTAGAGCCCTGGGCCATTTTTCTACATCCTTAAGCAATGAAGTAAATACATTTGTGTGCACCCAAACAATGAACATAGTACAGGTCAACATAATGAAACAGTCATACATGTGGCAAAAGGATATCCCTCACATTTTACAAAACCAGAAAAAAATTAATGACCTGATACTTAGGTCATGAATAAATTACGTTTGCTCAAAATCAGTTCAGATAACTGTTGTGGAATAATACTTTTGTACTCTGTGAAGATTTGTCATTGTGATTGGTTAATAAACAAGCTGAGTGGCCAAAATTGAGAATGCTGGGAAGGAGAAAGTTGGAGTCAGGAGTGGCCAGACAGATGCAGAGAGAACAGGAGATGAACATGCCATGCTAATAAAGGTACTGCCATGTGGACAAGCATAAATAAGAAATATGAGTTAACTTAAAATATAATAGCTAGTTAGTAATAAGCCTGAGCTATTGACTGAACATTTATAATCAATATTAGGGTTCAGTATGTTTATTTCAGAGCTGTTGCAGAACAGGAAAACTCCACCAACAACTTTAAACCCAATGTCTAGGGCCATGTGCATCCATATAATGTCTGAAAATCTTAAAAAGGGATTCTAAACACACAAAAATGGAGTCAAGCTCAGCTTCTTGGCAACTGCTTTGTCTTGGGTAGGCTCTGTTTGCTAAAAGCAAGCATAGTAGCTGTTCCTTTAAGGGCTCAGTGCTAGTGATAAAAACCATACAGCTCTTTTAAGAGGTCCTGCTACCAAACACTTAAATGGGGTTTATGAATAGTATGTTGCACACTACTTAGTTGCAGTGTGGAACCAAAAAATCCCCAGAACTAGGATGGTAAACATAACTCCTGATGCCTCTGCCACACAGCAAGTTTTTCACAACCAAGGAATGGGACAGAACCAGCCATTTGGTTCTAGCCATGCGACTTAGCAACTTAAGGCAGTGGTTATAGTAGCATTTCAAATGTATTTTAACAAATAAAGACTGCCTGAAGAACTGAGAGTAAAAAAGTCCCACTGGTCAGTCTATAGACCAGGTTATGGTAACACATACCTTTAATCCCAGTAGCCACAATAACACACACCTTTAATCCCAGTGGCCACATGGCATGCACCTTTAATCCCAAGGGTGCATACCTTTAATCTCAGCCCTAGAGAGGAATATAAGGTCAGGGAGATAGCTCTCAGACACACAGTCTCATTCTGAGATTCCTGCAGGCAGGATCATTGTTTCAGACTGAGGTTGAAGTAAGAGCCAGTGGCTAGCCATTTTACTTTTTCAGATATTTAGGTTGAACCCTAATTTTTGACCCTGATCTTTTATTAATTGTGTTTCAAGTGGTCATAAAAAGATAGAGGTATGCAGTAAAGACAGATTCAGATGAGAAAAACCCATCTCTAAACAGTTTACAATGTGTTTAAAAATATAAATAGACTTGGGGAGAGAGAAAAAAGCATATACACTCATAGATTAAACAATATACCTTTAAAATAATAAAGTCCTTAAAATGGAGTAAAGTAATACAAAAAGTCATGTAAGGATGAAAATACACAGAAAGTCTGAACCCAGTATGTTGTGGGTTGTCTCTGAATTTTTTTGGCTTCTAAAACACTGGATTTTAAACACTGCTAGATTCAACCCATCTATATATTTTTAAAATATCTTAACTTCAAAATTTAAGTCAAGAGATGTGTTACTTTGGAGTAATAAATAATAAATAAAAAGATGTGCCCATGCTTTTATTTCCACAGGCAATGAGAAGATGTGGATTCATTCTAGGTTAAAGAAAATGAGGTTTGATTAGAGGAAGGCTCCCTGAAATCCTGAGGTGTCAGAGGTGTTTGAGGCCTCTGGACTCTGGTCCATAGTCTGGCTTTTGGTTATCTTCCCTCTCCTTAGAGACAGCAGTCTACAAGCTATATTTGAGGGTGAGACTGAAACTCTAGTCCAAGCAAATGAGGTAATGGATATCTCATGGGTGGACCAAATAGACTGACCAGCTCACTTTCACTGCCTCAAGCCAGGGAAGTCATCATCTCTTAACACCTAGACCACGATCTCAGTGGCAACTCTTCCCTTGGTACCTTCTCGTAGTCTATCAGAGATCACAGTCTCACCTTAGGACCAATAATGAACTCCTTTGTGAAACACAACCTCCTTGTTGCTCATGATATTCAACCCTCATGTTTGTGAGGCAAAGGACACCACAGGTATTAGTTTGGGTTGGGTAGCCATTAATTCATTAGGATCCTAGCTCCCTGAACTCATTTGAAGCAAGAAAGCCTCAATCACTCTTAAAGAGTCCTGCTGTCTCCCAAGCCACTACTACTCTCAAAGGCTCCTGCTTTCTCTCTTCTAGCATTTCAGTGAGAAGTAAATGATATTACCATTCCCTCTTCTTCCAAGGTTGTTTGTTTCAGTTAGCCAACAGCTGTTTAAGAATTAGATATGCCAAGACCTGCGGAGATTTAGAATAGAAAATGAATGTTCAATGTTTTCCTAAGGCGTTTGTAAAATAAAGAATAAGTAAAAGCATGTTGCTTTATACAACTGAATAGCTAAGGTATCTGCATGATAAGCAGAGAAGCAGCAACAGAAGAAAGGCAGATGAGAAACAAACCAGAGCAGGAAACTTGAGGCAATGCACAAACTAAGAGATGCTGATGAGCTTTTCTTTCTAGTCTAGATTAAATGATGAACTGTACAACATGTAAAATACGTGATATAATAATCTTGCTGTAGTAGGTCTTCAATAATTCATAGAATATTACAACAGATCGTCAACTTGGCAAGGACTAATGTGACTATAATGCCCACACTGCAGACTAAATGTTCTACGGTCATGCTAACCTCCACTGGATCACAAGCTCCTGTTAACTACCCTATGGTGTTTTATGACAACTCTTAGGTTCCACACACAATTGATCTATTTTCTATTACATGATAATAATTTCATTATGTGGCTAGAAAACTCACAGTTGCTAGGCTTGTTGGATCAAAGAATCTTTTACTCCTTTTGTTAATTAATTTATCTATTTATTTATTCATTTAGACTACATCCCATATTATAGATCAAGCTGGCCTAGATCACTATATGGAATCTAACTGACCTTGACTTGACAGCAATCCTCTTGCCTTGGTGAGATTATGGACATGAACCACCCTGTACAGCTAAATTAGCTGCAATTTTTATTGTGCATAAAGAGAATCTAAAGCTCAGGGAAGTGAAACAATTTTCTCATGTAAGATTCAGAATTAGTAATTGTGCAAAGAAGGCTGTGGGTCCAGCTAGGAGATTCCTAAGACACTGCTATAAACCTCTCATCATCTCCAAGCTTCATCTTTTTCTTACTAACATTCGACTCTTTTCTTCCTTGAAGACTATTCACTACCTGATTTTGTTGGGGGACAGGAACACATTCAAGGATCCATTCCTGTGCTACTTTCAAATTTCCAATCAAACAGCACTTGCTCAATAAGGCCAACCTTAAAATCCTATTTAAAACTACAATTCCTCCATTCATTTGTTCCATCACCTTCAACAGTACGATGTAATCTAATTAGCATGCTATTATCTTCTGACATTACCACAGGAGCTTTGGGCTTCTTGACTCACTGATAGCTCTTTAGTACCTAAAAAGTCACAAACATTAACAATTTTTGGCCTGGCTACTAGGCTTCAGCAATGGGATCACCCAGTGTGTGACCTGCCTTTTTGATGTGACAAAATAACAGATAAAAAGCAAATCAGAAAAGAAAGGGTTTATTTTGACTCACAATTCAAAGGTATACAGACAGTCATGGCAGAGGAAGTATGGGGGCAGGATCATAAGGCCACTGGTCACAATGATTTCACAGCCAGAAATCAGAGAGTCATCAATACATGTGTTCAGCTGCCTTTCTCCTTTTTATCCAGTCCATAACCTCAGCCTATGGAATTGAACCACCACCATTTTTAAGTGGGTCATTCCATCTAAATGAGACTCCATACACATTTGTCTTCATGGTGATTCACACTCCCATCAAGTTTAAAATCAAGATTAACTGTTATACCTAGTGTAGTAGCCTTATAAAAAGTACGGCATACACAACCAAATGCACAATAACCAGAGATGTTAATTCATATTTAAATGATAACCACGAAAATGAACCCTTAAGTTACATCCCCCTTTAATAGTAATTCTTAAACACATTATTTAAAAAATCACTTTCTTCCCTTTCAACTTCTACAAGTCATTATCATTCCTAAGCCTTATAGCATACAAAGGTAATTCATGCCATCTACATCAGTGGTTCTCAACCTGTGGGCTGCAACCCCTTTGGAAGGCAAATGACATTTTCACGGAGGTCGCCTAAGACAATCAGAAAATACAGATATATATTTTATAATATAATAATAATACATTATTATTCATAACAGTAGCAAAGTTATAGCTATGTAGTAGCAATGAAATAATTTTGTGGTTGGAGATCATCACAGTATGAGGAACTGTAATGGATTGCAGCATTAGGTGGGTTGAACACCATGGTGTACATGATCATGAGAAAAGACAGTCATATAATAATCCTAAATATATTATGAAAAAATATTTAAAACTCATTATCTAATTTCACAATATCCATTTATGCGAAAGGCATCATCTTTTTTCCTCTCTAAAGACAAAGGCTATTTGTTCAAATTCACTTACTTCTTTGTTCAAACTTAAACCAGAAAACACTTATCTACCTTTATAAAGAGTACAGTAAATAAATAAAACTAAAATAAATAATTTTATTATAAATATTTCAGCACCTGATGACTGCAAGGTCATTCTGTCTGTCATTTGGAGGGAGAGTGATTTTTCAGACAAAGATGTCATTATAAAGATGCCTAAAGAAGAGCATAGAATGCTAACTAGCACTGGAGAACACTGTCACTGTCACAGAACTATGATATGCCAATATGCTAATTCTAAATGTACTCCCATGAAAGCAAGCCCAGAGAGAACATTTTTTTTGCCAGCCATATTAGAGTGATCATTTATGTGTTTCTAATTTTTTTAATAGAGCATCATTTCTCTTTACAAGCTCAGTGTCACACATAATTACACCATTAATCTAGTTATAATGAAAGTAATGATTGATATCTGTGCTCAGTATTGAATTAAACCAGACTAATGCATTAATGTAACTATCCTTAGGCATCTAGTTCACTTTAATCCACTCTACTTAGGCTTTCCATGAGTACCATGGAAGTATCTGTAAGAATACTGTAAGAATGTACTGGGACACCTATTAAGGTTCTATTGAAGAAACTTATTTACTATCTGAGGTTTTATACATTCTGCACTAATGAATCCACCTTCTTGCCATGATCCTACCTCCCTTTTTCTCAGCTCAGGACATTTTTATCTCTTGCCTAGATCACCATAGTCACCTAGAAATTGTTCTCGTGGCTTCTAGTTTTGTTTCCTTTAACCTAGTCTCTGCAAAGCAAATGGAGAAAAATTTCTGAGATAAAAGCATGATTCAGTCCCTTACTTCAATTGTTGCAAAGGATTCATACTTTTGTGTGTGCATGTTTATGCGTGCGTGCGTGCGTGCGTGCGTGCG
>LOEQ01003108.1:46232-59831 GCA_001685075.1 Bramus lutescens | reverse complement strand
TGCGTGCGTGCGTGTGTGTGTGTGTGTGTGTGTGTGTGTGTATACAGAGCTCTCCGGGTCATACAAAAAAAAGTGGTAGTTTTTCTTTGACATGTTTCTTTTTCCCTGACTAATCATCAAAACGCAGTCTCATATCCCTGGATCCTGGATCAGGACATTTAAACTGCTCTATTCTCACTAAACTCAGATTCCAGGGCCCCGAAGAATCGGTTTGGCAGTTTAAATACTTGCTGCTCTTACAGAGAACCTGGGTTTGGCGCCCAGCACACAAATGGCAGGTCACAACCATGTGTAGATCTCATTCCAGGTGATTTGAATGCCCTTTTCTACCCTCTACAGACACTGCAGGCTCGCGGCATGCATACAAACATAAGTAAAACAGAGATGAAACACACATATGAAGTGGGAATAAATACATCCCGTGAGGAAGCAAGTTTCTGTTCACCTCAAGCCTAGCACCTTAAAACATCAAATATCACTGTCTCAGGCACTGATTAATGCTTCTTGTGAATTATTTTTCCTACAAATCATCCAGAATCTATTTAAGTTTTCCTAGTGCTAAAAATTGCTTGCTTCACCATAACTTAGCAATCACTCCAAAAAGCAAACAAAATCATTGAAAATCATGGAATATGGAAAGCTTATATTTTAGAATTCTTTTTCTATGGTCAATAAATATCATATTTCCCGTTTGCTTTTTGAGCCTTGATGTTTTATAAAGACCATGTCTCAAAACCAGTACTGACTAGAAACTGTAATACATTTTCCTTCGAATTTTTCTTGTTTCTATAATGTTTTCCGGACAGGAGTAGCTTTTTAGGAAAAGCTGTGAGAAGTCTGATAGTGGTCAAATCAGAGTCCTGTGAAGACTCACAGTTGGGCCAGAGTACATGCCAGGAAGAGACAAAGAGTTTTTGCATTTAGCTAGCCTAACAAAGGTCAACTTTTTTTCTGTCGTTACTAATGACAGGCCTGCTTGGCAATTATTTCTAGTAGTTTTTAGTCTGTTTTATCTGTGATATGGAAAGAGAGAAGTATTGTAATATCTGATACAAAGGATGTCTAAGATGGGCTGTCATAGTGTATGTTTTGAATCCCAGCACTTGGAAAGTGGAGGCAGGCAAATCTCTGAGTTCAAGGTCAGCCTCATCTACAAAGGGAGTTCCAGAAAAGACAAAGTTACACAGAGAAATGTTTTCTTGAAACAACACTAAAAAATTACTTCAACCACTAAAGTTGAACAAATATTTATCCTTCTGCTTAAAAGATAAGGAATTAAATTTTATTTGGTACCGTATTATGTATATCAAACATCCAATTTCATAAATGCTGTCTTAAGTCACAGGACTGGGAGTTAATCACTCTTATCCTTAATCCAGCAACTGGATATTTTAGGTCTGTAACTTTATACATAATGTAACATAAAACCAAGCTAGTCTGTTGTTTTTTCATTAGGAAGCACTGTTTACCGTTTCTTTTTGTCCTGAACTCATCATCATTCATCTTGGAAGAAAGAATACATGTGACATTGTTATATTCTTCTACATATTAAGCAGAAACGTAAGCCTTCCCAAGTGAGACTTCAAGGTTTCTAAACATTGTGAAATTTATTTGTTTTAATGAAAATGGTGAATTAAGAACCAATGCAGGGCTAAGGAGGTGGTGGCTGGGAAAATTGCCTAAGATGCAATCATGGGACCTAAATTCAGACCACTGGCATCCATGTAAAAAGCCTGACATGGTAGCATAGATCTGTAACCCCAGCACGGGGCAAATCCTGAAGTTCATTGGAAGCCACCAATGAGGCAGTCCACATTCAGGGAAAGAGCCTGTCTTTAAAAGTATAGAAAAGAGGAAAGCAATGAAAGAAAGAAATTGAATGTTTACTTCAGGCCTCACATGCTCTTATATACTCACATTCATAGATACACTCATAGTCACATGTGCATACAACACATAGACTCCCTTCCTGTCTCTCTGTCTCTGTCTCTCTTTCTCTGTGTATGTGGGTCTCAAAGAAAAAAATCAGTGTACCTAGATTTTTCTCCAAACTCTACCAAGTACCTCTGTGAACTTGTATAAAGAACTTGACCTAACTTATCTGGTGTCCTGTGAAAGCTCACTGTAGTAGGTTAGATTCTTTACAAAGCCCCATTCATTTAAAATGTCTATGGTTTGCTTCCTTTGGGACCCCCAGATACCTTCCAAAGACAAAACTCATAATCCTCTCAAATGCATATAGTCACCAACCGAGCTTGATAATGGAATAGAAAAAAAGGAAAATTGTTTTGGAATTAGCACAGGTCAGAATAGGACTAAACATAGTGGATTTAAATTATAGGAATTAACCCAAATAACTGGTTCAGATATGAAAGTAAACTGTCCACTTACCTAACTTTGCCTGTCTGGATTTGATAATGAACAAAGCATGCTCCTTCCTAAGAGAAGGCATGATTGGTACGGTATTTCTACGAGAAATGTAATTGTTGTGGTCCTACATGACACTTACATTAGGTTGTACTTTCCAGATAACTTTCCAACAGCTCTTTTCACAAATATCAGTAAAACCAAGGTTTTCTAATTGCTATTACTTTGGTGATGCCATATGTATCTAGCTGATCTGAAATTGTTCTAATTAAGAGATTTTAAACTACTGCTTCTATCTCATTAAATGTTATGGTTATAGTTAATTTATTTACTTCATCTCAATTTAACTTTAGTTGATCATCTAGAAGGAGAAATTTATCCATTTCTTTTAGGATTTCCAGTTTGGCAGAATATAGATTTTTAAAGTATATCCTTTTATTCCTCTCCTCGGTGTCTGTTGTAATGTTTCATTTCCACCTATAACTTTATTAATTTGGATCTTTCCTATCTTTCTTTTGGATAACTTGAATAAAAGTTTTTCAATACTATTAATTTTTTTCAAAGAATCAAATCTTCATTTCATGGATTCTTCACTTTTTTTTTCATTTTACTTCAGTTCTGAGTTTGGCTATTTCCACATACTCTTTTGAATATTATTTCCTTTAATTTTTCTAAGGATTTAATAGGACATTTCTCTAGGGATTTTTTCAATGTACATACTTGGAGCTATGAACTTTCTTCCTAAAGCTTCATTATTTCCCACATATTTTTGTTTATAGTGTTTTCATTTTCATTCAATCCTAAAAAAAGGGTTTTTTCTATTTTCTTCTTGATTTATGCTTTGACTCAATCTTCATTCATTCATGTGTTGTTTGGCTTCCATGGTTTTCTGTACTTTCTGCCATTTAATTGTTCTTGATATTCAGGGGTGATCATAGGACATGCAGGATGCTATTACAATTTTCCCGTATTTGTTGATTCTTGCTTTGTGTCTTAACCTGCAAACAATTTTGAAGAAAGTTCCATGGGCTTCTGAGAAGAAAATATATTCTTTACTGTTTAGATATAATGTTCTGAGACATCTGTTAAATCCATTTGATTTATGATAGTCTTTAACTCCTAAGTTTCTCTAAACAGAGAATTTTTCTCTGGATGATCTATCTGTTGGTGAAAGTGCTGCATTGAAATCATCCACTACCACTGTGTTAAGGTTAGTTTAGGACTTTAGTTGTCATTATTACCCTGATACCAAAACCTTACAAGGACTCAACAACAATAAAAAAGTACAGATCAGTGTTCCTTATAAACATGAATGCAAAATTATTAATAAAATACTTGCAAAATGAATTCAAGAACACCCCAAGCTGGGTGTAAGTGGCAGATGCCTTTAATTGAAACACTCAGAAGGCGGAGGCAGGTGAATTCACTGAGGAAAAGACAGCATCATCAACAAATGGTCCTGGTCAGACTGGATCGTTCCATGTAGAAGAATTTAAATATTTCCATGCTTTTTACCCTGCCAATCTCAACTCCAAATGGACCAAGGACCTCATCATAATACCTGATACACTGAATCTGATAAAAGGGAATGTAGGGATTATGCATAAACTCACTGACAATGAAGGAGTTTCTTAATAGAGGCCTGAGAGCACAGACATTAAATTCAATAATTAAGAAATAGGGCTTCATGAAATTAAAAAAGCTTCTGTATGGCAATGGATACCATCATGTGAGAAAGAGACATCCTACAGAACGGGGAAAAATACCAATTAATATTACTGAAGGTTAATATCTAGAATATATAAGGACCTCAAAAAATGACCATCTTAAATCCTTGATTCCAAGGTGGTTGTGCTAGATGGGCAGTTTTAACTTGCACAGCACTTTTGAAGGAGTCATGTTACTGGGCTACTCCTTGCCTGTTTCCACTTTGCCCTCTCTGCTTGGATGTCAGCTCTCAGTATTCTGCCCCAGTCACCAGACCTGCTGCTCGCTTCATTAATTCCCCACCAAGATCAACCCTTACCCTGTAGAAGTGTAAGTAAAAATATTTGTCTTATATTTAAAAAAAGACCATCTAGGAAATGTAACTTGAAAATGGGCATAGAACTAAACAGAGAGTTCTAAAAAAAAAATTGATACATAAATGTCTGAGAAACATACACACATTCTTAAAAATAAAATTAAACATCTTTTGCCATCAAGAAAGTGCAAACTAGAACTGTTTTGAGATTCATCTTAGATCAGTCTGGATGGCCCAAATCAGTAACAGGAAGAGAGAGCAATGCTGTCCTTCAAGTCACAGTGAGGCGCAGACCTTCGCTGTGACCTCGCCTCACTCTCCACTCCCATTCCCGGGCACTAAGCAGCCCCGAGGGGAACACTGTGCTTCCCTGCCTCCTGTGGGCCCCTCAGCGCTCTCCCAGGCATCCCCATTTCCAAGTGTGTCATCTCCCAATACCCAGACACACACTTTACCTGGAACGCCCAGTGGCTGTCCTACGAGGACCTCAGGAGACGTTTTTACCAGGCAATGCAGTTGCCACACTCTCCGAAGAACCGGAAGGAAAGAGAAACAAAGGACAAAACACTCCTCCAACAAAGAGAAGACCGGATATCAGCACCAGGAACTATATGCTAATTTTAAAAACTTGAAAAAGAAATATAAGAAACTATCTTAATTCTCTCTCGATGCTTCCCATGTGGATAGTCCGGTCCCCAACCTATAGTCCTATTGAAGGCGAGAGTTCGAATCCTTGGGGAATGGGGCCTAGAGGAAAGGGTGAGATAAGTGGCTGTAGGCCCTTGAAGGGTTTCTTGGGACCTTGGCCTTTTCTGTTCTCTCTTTGTTTCCCAGCTACTGTAATGCAAGTGGTCGCCCCCGTCACGCACTCTTCTGTAATGTACCATGTCATCCGTCACAGACCCAAGGCAACAAAGCTAGCAGCCACAGACTTAACCATCTGAACATATAAACCAAAATAATCCTTTCCTCGTATTAACTTTATTATCTCAGCTATATTTGGTGACAATGACAAAAAAAAATCTACCGGCATGCCAAACATTTCATAAATACCCAGATAATATATACTGGGCAACAAGGGCTGAATAGATAAATATTACTAAGATTTATTTTTAAAAACAAAAGCTTTTGGAGGAAAATACTTTATTGGGACTGTCTGAAAGGAGGGAAGAAGTGCTGTGAATCTGCACACATGTGGTATTGCTATCTAGGAAGTCAGTTCCCACACAGAGAAAGGTTGACTGTGAACAGGGCTGCACTTTCCTCAGTTTCTTTGCCCATGCTGTGACTTTGTGTGGATCACAAAATCCCTCTGTCCAACACAACACCGAAATGATGTCCTGAGCTGCAGAGATGAGGCCCTCATAGCAAGTGCCAATGTGCATGCATGTGAACAGCCCTATGAAGACACATGCAGTACCGTGGTCTAACCTTCTTTTCCAGAAAATACTCTGTGGGAACACACAGACTCTTGAGCCATCCATTACATCTTTACAATAATCCATCTAGGATTTCACAATATTGCCTTGGGCATTTTCATTATCAAATTTAGGAAGTGAATAGTTTGTAGAATTATGAAGCCCACTGGAAATACTATGCTAACAGTGTTTTCAGAAAAGGCTTTGAATATACTTTTTGCTGTTTATGCTGGAAACAAGGGAACCATGATGAGAAACTAATGTGATTCAGACTAAAAAAGAGAGTATGTGGCTATTCTGTTCTGTCAGCTAATGGGCCTTGTGTACAAACACTCCCTTCAGGAGCGGTAATCCTATGTCCTCATGGGGAATATAGCCTTTAGCTGTTATCCTTCAGGAGCAATAATTCTGTGTCCTCACTGGGAATATTACATTTAGCTCCTATTCTGCTAGTGAGATTGCTTGGATGACGAAGACAACCATCTTGTTAAAAGTCATGCTCTTCCAGGGGATGTCCACATCCAGTTACTGATTAGCTCCTTGACTTATGTCAGACAAAGTAGGGTAAAGGACTTCGGAGCTCCATTTCTACCACCACTCTAATAGTCCAATAGAGTGCATCCTTCACTTTACAACTGGTCCCAAGAACATCCCTAAGGAAACCTCCTAACTACTAACTCCCCACTTCAGAGTTTGCTATAATAACTCTCAAATGTGATCAATGAAACTTACTGCATATCCTTACATCACCCAGTTTCTCACCTTCCATGGTGCCTTCTTACATTGGCTTTATTATAGTTTCTAAAGTCCTCCTAAAAGGAACATAGATCAAGTACCACCACTCTCACACCCTAGAAGGAAGACAGACCAAGTACCACCATCCTCACACTGAAGATGAGGCACTAAAGCTCACTCCAGGAACAGTTTAGCCAGGCTAGGTGATCTGGGTAAGAAGGAAGGTAGTCAGTCATTCAGACAGTGGGAAACAGATTCTAATCCTGATTTTATGACTTCTCATCTACATACTTCTCAGGAACTTTTTATGTGTGTTTAGAGTTCATTTCCCATGTCAGTCATATTTGATGAGTCACTCATGTAAGATTGTAGGTGTTTAATCTAAAACATCTCTTAGGAAATCAACTAATACTCTGAAACATCAAGACAGAACTGTGTATGTGTTCTGTGATTACAGATGGTTTCTTTCTACGGTTTTTTTTATTAGAAAAGTTTGGAGTTGTTTTAGTTTTTGACTAATCTTTATTCATAATAAACTGTCTTGCATAAGTAGAATAAGAATATGAACTAGAAAAATAATGTTTGTTTTCTTTACTTCATGAAAAGATATACCAAGTTTTAAACCCATAGATATTATATCTCCTACAAGTAACCCCACACTTAATAAACTTGAAATACAACTTCTGTCCTTATCTCTTGCTGTGCTATGTACAAAACACAAATGACACCATGCACCAGCACATACTTACATATACGTTGCTTGCAATTCTAGGGATCAAACCCAGAGCCAGTGCATGCTAGGCAAGTACTTCACTATGAGATAGATTCACAACCCTCTTTCTACTTGGAATTTTAAAGACAGCATTCATGAAGTTTCCCATGCTAGTGCTGAACTCACTCTGTAGCCCAGAAAGACATTGAACTTGCAATCCTCCTTCCTCGGCCTCCTCAACAGTTCCAATAACAGACCTGAGCTGCTGGCCATGGCTTATGTGCACTTTCTATGTTGGCAAGTGTTCAGTCATTTGCTTTGTGAAATCCTTTTAAAGAATCAGTTCTCACTGGCTTGAGAAATATGTTTGTTTCAGCTTTCAATTTCATGTTTTCTTTTATTGGTCTGTATTTGGTTTGGTTTTTGTTATTTTAAAATATTCATTATGAGGAGATAGCTTAAAACACATAGTAGATAAGATACAAGCAGTAAATAGCAATTTCCACAACCCAACAACAAAATTATCTGTTTTGAAATTCTTAGCATTATAATTAAAATCAAAAGGAAAACTCCTTCTCCAACAGACATCCCATAATTAAGAAAGGTTTTCAAGATAGAATTAAACTGGGGCATGAGGACAGCCCGTGAGTGCAAAGAAAGATCACGGACCTGAATGAAACAACAAAAGGTTTTTCAAATAAAAATAGAATTATCTTGTTTTGTGAAATTTTGTGGAAAGTTTTTTCATTGCCAGAAATATTATTTCTTTCAAATACAAAACCAAAATTTGTTTTTAAATTCCCCAGTACCAATCTTTCTGGGTAATTCAAGCCATTGTGGAATATTGTGTAGTCCACTCAAGAGCAAGAAGTGCAAGAGCTGAACAGAATAGTTCCATGACTAAGAAAAGCCAATCTCTGTCGTGTAACCTATTTGGGTAGCATGAGTTGAAAATGTAGGGAAAGTGAGGGTGCCGGTTGGCTGATAAGAGGAGAGAATCGGAGGTGTTTCTAGAGACGGAAGTGAGGTCATCTGATGAGGACAGTCCATGCCTTTCCCCAGGGACACAGCAGAAGCCACTGTAAAATTAACAATGATATTCCAGGGTAAGAAAACTCTAAATATCTTCATTCAAAAGGGCTTAATTTCTGCATCTCTTATGAGATCAGGTCTCAGTCCACAAAAGACAGTTCTTAAAAATAAAGTCCCTCCAATATTTTAGTTCCTCCAAGTTTGCTTCCGAAAAAAAAATCTTATTTTACATGATGTCACTTGTTTTACATTTAGTCTAAAGCTTTATAACCATTGGCTGGGAAATCATAACTGTCCAAGGCAAAGCAACATGTCTTTCATTAAAATCAGCTCTCTTAAAGGGACGATTACTGCACAGCCAAGATAACCCCAAGTTAGATAATAGGCCCTCTATGGAGAAATACAAAATGGATTAAAACATAGATCCTGAAAATCTAGGCTTCCTTTAGCACAGAATGTCCTTGCTATTCAAAGCGTGGTTCGTGAAACAAGCTTGACTCGAGGACATTTTAGAAACGCACAATGAAACTACAACACAGATTCCTCAGAGATATACACAGACTTAGTGCAGTGTAATTTCCATGTGGAAGCAAGCTGAGAAGCCCCACAGCAGGCCATTTATTTCATCGTATCTGTTAAAGATCATTTGGTTAGAGTTAACCTTAGGTCGCAGTTTAGTTTCTATTCAAATCATATTATCAACATGTCAGGTAAACGTCTTGTACCTACTTGGCCCACGAGCCTGTGGATCTTGTTGACAATTGATGAGATGGCTCATTTCTACCACTTACGCCTGCCTGCTGGATTTCCCACCCAAAGAAGATGTAAATACAAACAGGATCTGACATTCAAAGACATTCTAATCTAACATACTTTCTCATATTTAATTAGTATCATTTAATGCTCAATATTTTAGGCTCAAACTACAGTATCTATGCATTATTACAAAGCATTGAGTTATATTATTCTACTGCAGCTTGGCTCCTTCCAAAGCTTCACAAAGTCTAATTCACTGGGACAAAGGGTGCAGAGCCCGAAAAAAAGGGCCAGGATACCTGCTGCAAGATAATGTCTTCTAGACATGGCAGGAACTGGACCCAAGAAACCTCATCAATAGGGCGACCTAAAGGAGACCTGCATAGAAAGTACCAGTTGACATGCCAATGTGGATGGGAAAATTTTACAAGGCCCATTTACAGATGAAGAACTACAGGACATCAATGGCTGCTGGGAGAAGAAGCATCAGTCTTCTTCAGAATAAGCACCCTCCCCTCTAGACAGGCTATCAATCTCAAATGGTCAGTCTTAATTCAACACATGTACGCTCAAGCAGAATACTAACTGGACTTAGTAGGTAGGTAGGGTGTGTGTGTGTGAGAGAGAGAGAGAACAATATACAACAATAGCAGTTAAAGAAGAGGTCAGGATTTAAGAAATGGGAACGTGAGAGAATATGGAATAGGAAGAGGGAAGGCTGGAAATGATGTAAGTATAATACTCATGTATGAAACTCCCCCCAAAAAATAAAACTTTAAATTTAAAAACTTATTTTAAAAATTACTTTTCAAAGGCTCAGTTATGGGTCATCTCTAAAATGGCTTTAATATGAACAGGAATAATGAAATAATTACTCTTTTTTTCCAACAAAGTTTAGTCATGTTGCTTTTTGCCATATATGATGTTGTATTTAATCAGCCAGGCCAGTCACTTCCAAGAAGCTGCTGTTATGGGCAGCAGTAATTCACAGTTGTAGAGCTCAGAAAATATTTGCTTGTTAAAAATTCTATGAATATAATTTCAGAGAAACTATCCATGTCAATATTAAGCCATGACAAAATTTTCCAATACAAATCAATGTCTAGTTTTTAGACATTAAGATTACAAGATTTTGAGTACCCAGATTTGATATTGAAGCATATAACAGAAGTCACCAAATTTTACATTTCAGCAAGACACTAAGCAGAAACTAGAAATAGGAAGGGTTCTGAGGGAGCAATAAACCTAGCAACAACATGACAGTTTGATTTCTATTGAGTAATCCCTACAGAACCTTTTTTTTTCTTTAAAACTTCGGAGGAACAACAGCAAATCTCTAGTCCTCAGTACACTTAAATGTACAGTATATTGAAATGAGTATTTACTAAGCGATGGTTTTTGTTGGGAAGAAAGCATGGAGCTTGTAGGAATATATGAAATTTTGACCCAAGTTTCTGGTCCCATTCCCAGTGAGTTGGGGGAGGCTGTTTTGTATTTATTTATGGAATGCTCTTTGGCAAGAAATGATGTGAGTCATTGAGCCTCCCAGTTTTATAATCTAAAAATAATGATTTCGCTATCTCCCCTATACCATAGGGATTTTACGAAATAAAATGAGATAGTATAAAAATAATCTTGTGAAATATAACCTATGAAATTAATGCATAAATAGGGGAAGCAAGAAACTCACAATAAACTTTTAGCATACAATAAAGATGATAATAAAATAAGACTTTTCCTAAAAGTGTATCTATTTGTTGTTATTATAACCATGGAAATATATAATAAATATTAAATAAAAAATAAAATATTGCTTATTAAAATATTTTGTGTTTAGATCTGTAGGCCATCAGTGTTGCCATAAGCTACTCAGGTCACTGTGTGGATTGGAACATTTGAATGCTAAAGCAAGGCATTGGGATTCTGTTGTGAAGAAACAGAAGGTTGAGCATTTAAAAGCTTTTGGAGATTGAGGCTGACCTCAGGGCAAGTGGGTAGACCATAGCGTTACTCAAAGAACCTAAACCAAGCTTCCATAGGGGAAGTCTCAATTTAACGTCAAAAAATTATATAATAAAAACTCAAATACTAGAAAGTAACACCTCAACCAGTTTATTTGGCCAAAACAGTATAATCACAAGGTAGTTGGGAGAAATAAATAAAATCACCTCGGCAAAAGTTCTCTGTGAATGATAAATTGTGAAATACATACTTTACACACCCATTGTTTCACTTAAATTGTTCTTTAACTAAGGCAATTCAAAGGCAAGCTGGGGTTTTTACCTTTTCTGCTCTTAAGGAAACATTTATGGAAGGGATCACTCCCAAAGGCCTTGCAGAGAGAGCAGAAATTTTTCCTTAGGAGATCCCAAAGAACAATGAGAACTAGAAGTCTTTGCATCCCTTCTCAATCTTCCCAGGCCTGTATAGGAGCGTGGAACAGGAAAATTTACTTTGTTCAACGTTAGCTCTTGCTAGCCAAGAGGCACCATGCTCCAGCTGAGGAAGGCCGTGCCTAGCAACCGCTCAAAAACCACATTCGAATTCCAAGAATATTCAAAAGCACTACAAACACCATCTGCTTGGGGGGTACAACATTAGCTGCAAGCTGAACCTGTGACTGCTTGGCCAGAGCACACGCCTTGATCCCTCTAATATGATTAATAAAGATCAATGAGAGTTATGAGAGGCTAGTTGACCAAAAAGATGTTTCCTGTCAATGAACCAGAAAGCAGGCTTGTTTGTATACAGGCTATTCATTGGCTGCTTAGAAACGAGCTTTTGCCCAGATTAACGGTTGATAATCATGAAACTGTGACTAACAGAAAGCTTCAGAAGTGCGTGAGAAAGAAGCATTTTCACAGGCTTTTGGAGCTCCTCGCTCTGCTTTTCTCCAGTCTTTTCGTACCTCAAACGTTATCCACACTTTTGAGCTTCTTGGCCTTAGAAATTGCTGATGAAGAAGGAATTGATCAAATTCAATACAGTTCTTCAAACAGTTGGAACAATTCATAATTCCAGCCTTCAAGCTCCAACAGCCACATGGGGGCCTGAGGTCCTCCAAACACCAATCTGCTGCTGTAGTGGGTTCTTACGAGCAAGCAACAGTCAGCTAGCTTATAAAGGAATAGGCCTGGCAGTGAACACAACTGATTATTCTTTATACAGGGGTCTGTCACTTGTTAGACAAGGAAGGGTTTGGAGACTTCCATCTGTCAGTGCTGTTCCAACATCTTTAAGCAGGCAGTGTGTCACAAGACTACATTGTGAATGCTGACAACAGCCAAATGGCCCTAAGAAATCACCCTGCCTCCAAACATCTGTGGTTTCCTTTTTTAGCTCAAGACATCAGTATTTCTTGGGTTAGGGGCTCGCTGAGGTCAGTGGTTCAGGGGCTGCACCCTAAAGTCACCTGAAAACTTCAAGAACTACTGGCATAAACCTAAGGCCTCAGACTTTAGACACAGGTGATTATAAAATCCAGGCTAGTTAAGAATATTTGTTTAAAACTGATAGGAGTTGGTAGCTGGAAGATGTGAACATAGAGCCTCCCCATGAAATGTAATTAGCAGAGCAAATTTGGGCACATTTGTTCTGGTGAGTTCAGGCCCTTCTCTAGGCAATGGAAAATTTCTCACCATTTCACTGTGCTTTTTGCCTTCAGCCAAAAGTTAGTTTCCAAACCCTTTCATTCCCTTTTGTTGCTTTCTGTATCTTCTAGTAAAAGGAAAAATTCTAAAAATTTTTGAATATCTTTTGGGGGAGAATTTCATTATATTTTATCTGATTTTCTAGGCACCTTAGTTTGACTTCACTGGTGTTTTTCACTTGTGTCTCTTGTTTGTGAAGCTGTTCTCTTGTTTTCCTGGAAATTTCTTGCTTTCCAGACAGAGTGGCTCACCTTGTAAACACTGTGGGCATTGTATCGGTCTGGGTGAGAAGTGGGGAAGAGTATCTCTTAGGCTCACCATGACATTGTACCCTGTAAGGTCACCATAATTCACATTGTAGATGCCAAACGTGATATGAATTTAAAAGTTTCTGGGTTTCTAACTATACTGTTTAAGGTAAGTCTTCAGCTCTCTCTGTGGCATATACATTATATACAACATGCTGTATTTCATTGAACTTAATGTGTTATTGTGCAATAAAGAGGAAAGCGAACATAATTTGTTAAATTAAATTTTTAATAAATTGTTGGATGACAATCCAACCTGACCTTAAGTGTCTTTTGGCCATTTGAACTTCTTCTGTGGAGAATTCTCTGTTCAGTTAAGTGACCCATTTTTTATTGGGTTAATTAGCATTTTAAAGTCTAGTTTCTTGAATTCTTTATTTATTTTGGAGATCAGACCTTTGTCTGATATGGAGTTGGTGAGGATCTTCTCCCAATCAGTAGGTTGCTTTTTTGTCTTAATGACAGTGTCCTTTGCTTTACAGAAGCTTCTCAGTGTTAGGAGGTCCCATTTATTCAATGTTACCCCTATTGTTTGTGCTGCTGAGGTTCTACGTAGGAAGTGGTCTCTTGTGCCCATGTGTTGTAGACTACTTCCCAC
>LOEQ01003108.1:9660-22653 GCA_001685075.1 Bramus lutescens | reverse complement strand
AGAGAGAGAGAGAGACAGAGAGAGAGACAGAGAGAGAGAGAGAGAGAGAGAGAGGTGGGGAGAGGGAGAGAGAAGAGAGTTTCCCTTGTTTTTTGATTTTGCTGGTGTGAGATTATTTATTTCCTGTATTTTGATGGATATAATTATCCTTCTTAGGTTAGATAGAGTCTTCCTTCTAGCGCCTTTTGTAGGGCTAGATTTGTGACTAGATACTATTTAAATTTTACTTTGTCATGGAATTATCTTGTTTTCTTAGTCTGGCCTGGTATTCACGGTCTCTTAGAATCTGCAAGACATCTGTCCAGGTCCTTCTACCTTTTAGAGTCTATTGAGAAGTCAGGTGTTATTAGGTCTACCTTTGGGTATTAATTGGCCTTTTTCCTTTATAGTATTTAATAAATATTCTTTTTTGTTTTGTACATTTAGTGTTTTGATTATTACGTTAAATTGGAAAATTTGTTTTTCGGCCCAATCTATTTAGTGTTCTGTAAGCTTCTTGGACCCTCATAGGCATTTTCTTCTTTAAGTTAGGAAAGTTTTCTTCTTTGATTTTGTTAAAGATATTTTCTGAGTCTTTGAGCTAGGATTCTTCTCCTTCTTCAATTCCTATTATTCTTAGTTTTGCAGATTTTCTGGATTTTTTTTTTTGGTCAGGAACATTTTAGATACAACATTCTCTTTAACCATTTTATCAATATCTTCTTATTTAATCATCTAAGGCTGAAATTCTGTCTTCCATCTCTAGTATTCTGTTGGTGATATTTACATCTGTAGTTCCTATTCAAGTATCTAGATTTTTTATTTCCAGAATTCCCTTCATTTGTGTTTTATTTATTGCTTCTATATCTATTTTCAGGTCTTGAATAGTTTTACTCATTTCCTTCTACATTTGATTGCTTTTCCTTGGCTTTCTTTAAGGGACTTCCATTCATTTCCTCCAATTATTGCTTGCATTTTCCTGAATTTTCTTAAGGGATTTAGTTATTTTCTCTGTTAGGAACTTAGTCATTGTCATAAAGTCTTTTTTAAGACCTTTTCTTGTGCTTCTGTTGTGTTGGAATATTCAGGGTTTTTTGTAGTAGGATAGCTGGGTGCTGGAGGTGAAATATTACCATGGTTGTTGTTTCTTGTGTTACTATGCTAGTCCCTAGACATTTGGGTTTGGAATAACTAAAGGTCTACATACAGATGTCTCTGTTTGACTTTGTTGGATGATTGTTTTGTTCCTTAGTTTCTGTTTCCTCTATGGTCCTCTGGTCTGTGTAGCCTGGTCTATGTGGCTGGGCTTCTCCCAGTCTGCATAGTCTCTAGTAGACTGGGAGTCTCCACTCTAGTTAGAGGCTAGGGCAAGGCAACTAAGAGGACACAGGACTGGTAATAGGGTAGAGGGCTTGCTGAGAGAGTGAAAGAGTAGGTGGACACGCAGCCTACCTGGACTTCCTCCTAGTCTGCTTGGTCTCTGGTAGAGTGGGGCAACTTTGTCTCAGTTGGAGGCTGGGGAAAGACAACTAGGAGGGTGTGAGGCTAGGGTATATGGTGGGTAGATGCCAGAATACCTAGATAGTGGGGGAGCTTGTTAGAAAGGCAGCCTACCTGGACTTCTCCTAAACTGTGAGGTCTCTGGTCGAGCAGGGAGTCACCATCCCAGTTGGGGGCTGGATTTGGTGAAAGGACTGGTCTCTAGTAGAGAAGAGGAGTCTCTACCCAAGTAAGGCATTGGGATATGGTAACTAGGATGGTGGGCAACTGGGGATAGGATGGGCAGAGGCCAAGAGAATGTGAGAGTTTGGTGGTTAGGAAGCCCATCTGAACTTCTCCCAGTCTGCAAGGGATTCTCTTTCCAGTTGGAAGCTGGGCTAAGGACCACTAGGAGACTGGGGGACTGGGGGACTGGGGATAGGGTGGGCAGATGCAGAGACAGTGGGGGAGTTTTTGAGCAGGCTGCCTACCTGGACTTCTCCCAGTCTGTGAGGTCTCCAGTGACCCAAGCTTAAACCTTTACCTTGCACAGCAAGTGTATGAGTCAGGGGTTTCTAGAGTAACAGAACTTAGAGAATAAATATATATATACATGAAATGTATTAGAATGACTCACAGGTTGCAGTCCAGCAGTTCCAATACTAGTTGACTTTCAATTGAAATTCCAAGAATCCAGTAGTTGTTCAGTCCACAATGCTGGATGTCTCAGCTGTGCTCCAGGATACATTGGAATCCTGAAGAAGTAGGCTTTGATGTCAGGAAAGAAATGGTAGTGCTAGCAAGGGCAAGAAGTCAAAGACCAAAAGCTTGTCTTCCATGCCCTTATATTGACTTCTAGCAGAAGGTTTGTTCTATATTAAAGGTGTAGAACCTCGAGAAGTGGAGGAAGTATGTGCCTTCCTACCACAAAGGTACTGACTAGCAGAGGATCCACCTGCTTCAAACCAAACACAAAAGCCTCACAGGTGTGCACTCCATTCTGCCTGAGACTGCAGCCAGGGAATGGCACCACTAACTTTCAGTGTGGATATACCTACCCCAGTTCAGTCTTCCTGAAAAACAACGTCTTAAAGCATGCTCAGAAATGTTCATGATGGTGATTCTACATTGTATCTGTCTGACATTCAAGATTGACCATCACAGTGGAACAGCTGGGTTATATGACAGTTCCTGTTGTTTTGTTTTTAGGTGCCTCCATACTGATATATATAGTGGCTTAATTACTTCCCCTGCATCCTCACAAACATTTATTAGGTATTGTTTTTCTTGTACTATCCATTATAACTATGATGAGGGGGACACTCCCTTTAGTTTTGATTTTCATTTCCCTAATGACTAAACATGTTGCAAATTTTTTCACATAGTTATTGCCTATATGTGTTTCTTTTGAAAAGTAAGATAGCAATTTCTTTTGGTATTTATTTATTGAAATACTTTTATTTAGGTTTTCAACAGTTTTAGTTCTTTATATATTCTAGGCATTAGTAAAATATCTAGATTATATATTTTTATATTCTGAGGGCTAGCACTTCACTCTGTCATGTTTTTCCAACATAATACTTTTATTGATTAATTGGGAATTTCACATCATGTACCCTGATCACACTCACTTCCCAGTTTCCCCAGTTCTGCACCCCGACCCTTCTGATGTCCCTTAGAAAAAGAAAGAAAGAAGATGGGGAGGAGGGGGAGGAGGGGGAGGACGAGGACAAGGATGAGGACGAGGTGAAGAGGAGACAAGTCCCCCGGGAGCATGGTCTGACTCCCAGGGGCCAGTCCCTTAATGAAAACTACATCCTTCCTTCCATAGTCATGTAGTGTTCTGGTGACATTCCAAACTGAGTTTGCATTTGGTTTAGTCAGCCTTCATTTCCATGGTTCTTGGTATTTAGATTTTGTTTGTTTGTTTAGAATATCTCTTTTTCTTTAATTCTTTCATATCCTGTATTGACTTCTTTAATTCATTCCCATGTTTGTTTGGGTCCTCTTTAAAGTTACTGATTACTTTTTAAATTAGTCTTTTTGATTCCTTGTCTGACATTTCATTTACTTTTATTATTTTGGATTCAGTTACTAAAGAATTATGAGCTTTGAGGAGTCATTTTGCTTGTTCTTGATATGTTTGTTTGTTTGTTTTCACTTTTGTTTTATTTTATTTTTCTCTGTTGAAGATTACACATTTGCTAAAATGAATTTCTCTTCAATTGTTATGTGAGAGCCTTCTTGGTAAGAGACCTTTTCTGGGACTGTGTCTCCAGTACCATTCAGAGAGAATAAAATTTGCCATTAAAACAGCAAAGTTAACTAGATGTAGAAATGTAATAAAAACTAATTTTAAAAGGTACACCACCAAAGATACTGTAGCATAATCCAACCAGTTAAAATGTAATGAAGGCAAAAATAAAAATAATAAAATAATGAACCATAAAAAGAGTAGAGAAATAGGGGGAGAAAGAACACTCTTAAAGGGACTGTGAGGAAGAGAAACGTGGAAGATAAAAAATCCAATTACAGAATTTAAGTAAATAAAAATTGATGGTGTTGAGCAAAGTAAGATGAATTTGAGAAGTTTCTTTCCAACCCCCCAGCCACCACCACCAGTACTGGAATGTGCTAGCTCTTGGGTGAGCAGTGAGTTCTAGCTAGAGTGCTGTCGTTCCTCTTCGGTCTGACTACACAGGCAGGTGTTGGGCGTGGGCTACAGGAGGCTGACCGTGGGGAAAGCATCCCTATTAGAGCTGCATGCCCATAGAAACTTCCCTTCTCTGCATTCCAGAAGCCATTCTTGGCACCAACAAACATTATGACCTATAGGCCACACAGATTTCCAGTTACTCCTGTGGACCCAGCCTGAGCACACGTCATGGGTGTCCCTGTTGTACTGGAGAATGAAGGATATGGAACACTCAGTTCTGCATTTGTGGATGGAACTAAGGGATTGGCTTCTGCCTGACTATCCTACTTATGACTTCCAGAAGCTAACCACAGTAAATGCTGTGAGAACACCAAGGGAAGAAACCAAGGGAAGTCAGCAGATGCTGGCCGATGTCTACACACATCCCCAAAGAGGGCAGGTAACTGACCACCAGGATCTCTGCAGTCCAAGCTCTCAACTTCTTAAACGTCTCAGTGGATTCTTTCACATCATCATCACTGTTTAGAAATGATGGTAGTTATCAGAGCTGGTCATTCTTATCACTTAATATATGGATAAAAGTGTTCATCTGTTAATATTTCACATTTTTAAAAACTGTTTTAGACCTGCATATGGTATCTAGAAAGAACTTTGGGGTTCCATCACAATTCCAGAAAAACATTATCTTTGACCACCACCTATCCCAATATGCTCTCTGCTATCAGGCCAGGATCACACATAATCAATTACAAGCTGGATTGCAGAGTCATCTGTGCCCTCTGCTTCCATTCCTGGTCACCTAAAATTTATTTCCCACAGACCATCCAGGGTCACATCTGAAAAATATAATCAAAGTGTCATCTGTCAGCTTAAAATTTCCAATGACCTCCCCATGCCTATGGGAAAGTCCTTTACCATGTGATCTCCAGAGCTGATCCAGTCCACCATTTCCATGTAATTTCCTTCCTTCCTTCCTTCCATCATGTTCTTTTCTGGAAACTCTGCCTTCTTCCTGCTTGTTAGCACCTTGAGACAAACCTCCCACAGGACGCTTCCTTTTGGTCTGTGTGGCTGGACCTCAGTGTGCCTGAATCCTGTTACTCATGTCTCAGCTAAATTCTGACCACGTCTTTAGGAAGGTTTCCCTGACCATGCTATCATAGCAATCAAATGCCACCTCACCATGTAGGTGCTGGCTGGCCCTCCAAAGCATCCTCTTCATCAAAATGCCTTTCTGTATCAAAATTATAATCACATGTTTTGCAGGAGTCTAATAAAGCATTGCCTCAGAAGGGCAGGAATATTGTTTTTCTTACCTTTTTGAAGGTGTACCTAAATATGGTAGGAACCTGCTGCATAAATGTTAAGTTAAAGAATAAAATGAGATGATTCTTCCACACACTTCAAGAAATGGTACAGAATTCCTCCAAAGTCATAGAACTAAAGCTTTCTCTAAATTAAGACACTAGAAAGCTGGCTCTGAAGGAAAAGCTGTGTGGTTCTTCCTATGCCTCCCTTCCAATACCAGCATTTACTGTAGCACAGAGCATGACCTGTGTCTAAGAAGTGAGTGCGTCAAAGACACGACCCAGTAGAGGGTGTGCTTAGACAGCCTGCAGTTCTCAAAAAAAAAAAAAGCTAATTTGTGACCAGTGAAAGATGTTTAGAACAAAGATCTGCTACTCCAAGTGTTCTCTGAAGGGAATTATAAATAGAATTGCTCACATAAACCAGCAGTATCATATATTCAAATACTATGTGATGTGTTTCATCTCCTGTTACCCAAATGAGATCTGCCTTTCTATAATATACAAGTAATCATGTAAATTATTGTTACATCAATTATAAAAAGTAATAGAAATTTAACATGCACAATACATACACCATTTACCAGTTGTCTACACTAATTCAGAGGCCAATATTTAATCTCATTTGTACTACTTGGAATGTATAAACATTGTATAATTGATTTATTTTTAAATAAAATTCCACTAAAAAGCATCAAGCATAAAAATATCTTTCTTTTTCTCTAGGAATACAGCAGCGCTAGCTTGGTAAGGAGTCTAAGATGTTAGAGATACAGTAGCTAGAATTTTTTCTTGTAATTTTCTATTTAGTTCCCTCAAGGCTATAAAAATTAGCTATGACTGTGCCCAGTCTACAAACCCTGACATGTAAGGCAATTTCTCAAGCTTCCGTTAGTCCTTAGGAAGCTGAAAGTCAAAGCTAGTTTGCCACTTCCTCTCACTGCCACGTGGAGATGGCCGTGAAATTGCACATTAGGTTCCAGATACACAGAACCAACATGATTACAGCGCTTTAAAAGCCTGAAGTGAGAGCAAATGAAGTCACTCGTGACAGATCTCAGCCAGAGATCACATGCAATGGCATAAGAGACATCATTCTCTTATTCTCATCTGAGTATTATAAATACCAATACTCATTCGCAATATGCCCCCCCAATGAAAACCAGACAGAACCTTCAAATCTTCCTAAATGTGATGTGCAAATACCTCTTTGTCAATCACTTGGAGATGACATTTGTCCTGGCTAGTTTTATGGCAGTTTGACACAAATTAGGATTATCAGGGAAGAGGGGATCTCAAATAGAAAACGCCCTCAAGAGACTGGCCTGTGAGCAAACCTCTGTGGTATTTTCTAGACTGACTGATGATTGATGTAGACCCAGCTGACTAGGGATGCTGCCACCCCTGGGCTGATGGTCCTGGGTGCTATAAGAAAGCATGCTGAACAATCCATGGGAGCAAGCCAGTACCAGCATTGGTGCCTGCCTTGAATTCCTGCCCTGACTTTTCCTCAGGGAAGGACTGCAAGGTGTAAGGTGAAACAAACCCTATCCTCTCTATCTTTCGCTTGTTTGGGTTTTTTGTTTCTTTGTTTGTTTTGTTTTTGCTTTTTTGTTTGCTTGTTTTTAATTGTTTTGTTTGTTGGTTGGTTGGTTGGTTTATTGTTTGGCTATGGTGTTTCACCATAGCAGTAGAAACCCTAATTAGACAGAAATGGTACCAGAGAGTCAACTACTGCTGTGACAGACCTGACATGCTGCTTCCGGGAGGATTTGGAACTTTGAACTTCTAGGGCACTGAATGTTTAGAGCTCAGGTGACTGTTCTGTGGGAAGTTAGAGGTTAATGACGAGATCAGTGAGAACAATGATGGCCTGAATCATAAAGTTTTGAAGGAAATTGTAAGACTTCCTTAACCACTCCGTGGGGGTCCTTTGATGGTTTGAATTAGCAATCTGTGGTTCTGGTCAGTTAGGGCTAAAGAGACCAGAACCACTGAAGTGAAACCTTTGCTTTCCTGGGACAGCTGATGCTGGTCAGCTGGAGCTGAGAACTCAGTAGATGTCAAGCTGAAAGCGTTTTCTCAGGATCGGCACACAGAAGATGCGGCCGTGGTTGGATCTCAGCAGGCAGCCAAACTTGGAAACGTAAGAGTCACCCAGGTAGCACTGGTTCTGAAGGCATGAAGAGGTCATGAAGAGCAGCTGAGGCGTGGCACTGCCTAGCGGGGATAGTATCCCTGAGGAGAAGCTGCAGTGGTGAGAGTGCAGCCTCAGCTGCAGTAGAAAGCACCAATGAAAGGGGTCCTGGAGAAAGGTTGAGGGTTAGAAAAGTCCCAGCGAGAGCCCAATGCCATTGCGTCTTAGTTCCGCTTCTCTCCACAGTCAGTGCACGACCTGCTTCTTCTCTCCCGTCTCTCCCTCGCCACCGCATACCTGTTCATCATCGTGGTGCCTGCTTGTGGGCCTAAATTGCTTTTAGTCATACCATGTCATCAAATCAGAAGAAGCCCTAACTAAGGCAATACTGAAGTTTAAAGTACTTGTCCTCCCTTTTATAGCTAATGCATATATGGTGGCTATTTTATGTAACTGAATAAAATTGAATTGCATAAGATCTTTGAAAAATGCACTTTCAGAAAGAAAAACAGAACATACATTGAGCACATGATGATATCCACTTCCATCCCAAGTTTATTGACTATTTTCTATCAATATGTCTCAGTATTTTTCACCTCATTCAACTTTCAAATAAGCCTCAAATATAAAATGCAGTTAATCTATTTATTAAAGTAGATATTTCCCTTGAAGGGCACAGTGCTGCTTATTTACCAAACTCAATAACCAAATGACCTAACATTTTAGAGGTCTAATTATTCAATCTAAAAGTTCAACAAAAACCTGCAGTTTATAACCTTAAAGCATACTTACTTTTATGAAAGACACTATTATAAAACATATTGTACATTTCAATTTTATTTCACAGAATTATCGAAGCTATGTTTCCCTTTAGAAGGAATTACAGTGTGAATTACACAGTTCATGTGCTTTCTGTGAGGTGTTTTCTACTGTTCTTTGCTGTTTGTCAACCATGAATTTATGCCACTTAAGATGATAATACTACCTCAAGAACCATAGCCTGTCTATCAAACCCCTAGTGCTAGACATGAGAAACTTTTCTCATGAAGTCTTTTTGAATTGTTGGCCAGGGGAGTCCAGGAGACTCCATGAACATTAGAGACTGCTGCTGCCCTTGCTTGCCTCCTAGAGTTTGAAAGTAATGCCCAATTTCTGAAGACACCATGTTCTCTGGATACAGGACATGAAGACACCATGCACGCTGGACACAGGACGTGGGGTATCTGAGCTGGGTCTAGAAGTCTACTTCCTGAGGACTAGCTTTCAATTTTATTAATGGTGAAAGAATATTTGGTTATTAATATGCACAGTATTGCCTAGCATTAGTAAGGCCCTATCTCAAAAAATTAATTCTAGTTTGCATAGCCAATAACCAAAATGTAAAACACTGTGTACATAAACATATCAAAAAAATAGAGAATGTAGTATGGTTGGGAGAGTAGAGTGTTGTTGGGAAGCAACTCTTTTCCTCACTCGCAGTGACAAAGAAGAATTTTTAAGTGGATTTACATAAGGAATGCATTTTGCAGAGAGGAATTTTTGACAGACTTTTAAATTTAATCAAAAGTAATTAAATTAGTGAATAAAAAAGTTATCTTTCTTTAGGGTGGAAATTAACAAAAAAGTTTGTTTTTTAACCCAATCTTAACTTTAATAAAAAAATACTTAGTTTCTTTTTTCCAAATAAAAAACTTTAGCATAAGTTCTTAATACAAAACATCTTTGTGGTATTGGGACAGTTAGTAAATTGCACAGTAAACATATTCTGAGCATTAATATGAATTAAGAATTCATCCTTTATTTATGCATATGAATATGTATAGATATGTGAACATACACCTGCTCAATCTATATGGTGTGTGTGTGTGTGTGTGTGTGTGTGTGTGTGTGTGTGTTTAGGACTAATCATTTGGCAATGGATAATCAATTGGCTTACTCAACAATTACAATTAAAAAAATAAAGGCTATGAATTTGAAAGATAGCAAAAAGAGAAGAAGTTGGAGAAAGGAAAGGAAAAGGTAAATGGCATGATATCTTGTAATCTCAGAAAATAAATTAAATGAAAGAAAGAAAATATCATCTAGAAACTCTCCAAAAGCCAAAGGGACAACAGAAGTCACTTGAAATTCTAAAGAGATGTGCCAGTGAGCTAAGCGGCGAGTTCTTACAGTCATTCTCCTCTGCACAGCTTCATTGTCCAGGGCTGGGCACATGTCTAACCTTTCCATTCTTGAAGCAAATCAAAGTAGAAAAGCATTTCCAGTGAATGGACTGATTTATAGACTGTAATGGTCCCACTTGTAGCTATTCTTGGCCTAAGTCTGTGCTTTCCTATGAAGTATATGATTAACTTAATCCCTAACCTTCCCAAAAGCCAAGGAACAGAAAAGAATCTGCCTATCGTTATACATTCAAACAAGGTCATTTTCTTATGGGATACATGCAAATATATATCCTACATCCTGGAGCAAGCTAACCTCATCTTCAAATGATCTACCTCTAGGCTGGTGTTTTTATTGCATTTGCAGAAACCATTTCAAATATCTATAATACTGACAATTTCTGGACATTAATCTTTTAATATGACCAGCGAGTATCGTGGTCTTGAGAACACACCCGCAATTCCTTTCTCCTAAGGTAGGTCATCTCATAAAGGGAGCCTACATAATCTAATGTCATGGGGACTTGTACTGTGGTAAATCAAATCTATATATTTATGTTAAAAACTAATTATAGAATGGTCTATAAGATGCCAAAATTCACCAAGAATGTTTAGAATATATTATGATAGAAGCTTAGAGAAAGCCCAGAAACAAGAATATAAGTGTATAATATCCTATCTAAATGCAACTTATTTTCATTAGTATTTTAAAAGTAAAATAGTTAACATTTGCCAAATTGGTAGATAAATACATATGTATTATAACTAGTGTCATGTTAAAACACAGCAGAGATCCTACATATGTGCTATACGGGTTGTATGGGTTGTACTTGGGATTACTTTATGGTTATTTTGCTTGTCATAATCTCATAAGTGGCAATCTATTAGATCTGTTCATTTTCTATCAGTGCCAAACTGAACTAACTATATGTAAAGGGACCACCATCTCTGCATCTTTAGAGTAAGCCGAGCACTTTCTTCATAAAGAGACAGTTGGTTTTTAAAAAAGAAAAAGAAAAAAAGAAAAGGAAAAAACAACAGAGAGAAGAAAATTTTCAGGCTTTTCAAACCATATGTCTTCTCTGAGATATAGTTTTCCTTTTCTTTGCAATTCTTTAAAATTGCAAAAACGTTCTTAGCTAGAAAGCTGTGCACTAACTGGCCATGAACCAGATTTCGTACAAAATCTGCAGCTTTCCAAATCCTACTTTAGATCTGTAAGGTGGTAGCAATCTTCACCCGTGCCCACCCTGGGTTGTGACTGGGTAAGGTGGTAGCTACCTTCACCCATGCCCACCCTGGGATGTGACTGACTAAGGTGGTAGCAATCTTCACCAGTTCCTACCCTGAGATGTAATTAGGTTATTGATTTATTACCTCAGCTGTGGTAGAAAGTAGTTTCAAAAGATTGCTCCTGGTCTTCCTCACTCTGATAGATCTTACCCCTCAGACCAATACCCACTGTGGGGTGTGCCAATGTCCTCAGCATGCCAATCCCAATTATACATTTAAGGCCTGGGAATATGATCACTGGTTTGGTCATCAAATCTAATATATTTTGTTCAAAATTCCACTTATTGTCTGAGGCCCATCATTTATTACTAGCTTTGTCTATCATTTGAAAATTATATTCTTATTCCAATTCCAATAATGTGTTATTGTAAAATCAGAGAAATTTTCAAAGCAAGGAGAAAGAGGGGAAGAGAAGGAGATAGGGAAGAGAAAATGAAGATCTATCTCAATGTCAGAGTAGTAATAGAAAGTATAACATAACTGGGTATGAAACTAGAGCTATACATAAATAATAGATGCTTGTAGATAGGAGTTTTAATGAACTTCTGGACATAGAAAAAAAACCTATGGCTGTATATTTTATAGCAAAGCCCTCTTGGATAAGCTGAGAGCTTCTAAGAGGTATATAGAAATACAAGTTCTGTGGACTCTGCTTCCCTGGGCAGAGATCAGTATAGCAACTGTCAATTACATGGAAAGAATTTAAATAAGAAAAAAAAGGTCATGCCATGTTTGAATGATGTGTCCAAATTTATACCAGCCACAAGGAACTAAACCACTGAGTTTGAGTTCTGAAGAATCTTGGTCTCAAAACAGGTAATAAATTCAGGCTGCTACAAAATTATTCTGTAGAGATTCAGTCAAAGCCCAGGACACATAAAGATACAGGGACAAAAATCTCACACATTTTAAGTTTACAATGAAAATAGAAACTGAAGCACAATGATCAATGAGCCACTAAGAGAAAGAACCATCAAAGAGAAATGAGAAAAGCATCATCATTCTCGTCTGGAAATTGCATATTTTTTAAAAGATTTTAGAAATTCTGTAATGAGGCAATAGTGCCTTGTTGTGAATAGAATATTTGTTTACTTATGTAAAGATGTGTTGCATTTGTTTGTGTTACAGAATAATTATTTACATAAAAATGTGTTGCTTTTGTTTATGCTGCATTTGTTTAACTACGTAAAGGAGTGTTGCTTTTATTTATGCTTCATTGCTTAATTATATAAAGATATGTTGCTATTTTACCTTGCCTGCCTAAGGTATCTGATTTGGTCTAATAAGGAAACTCAATTGACAGTGCTAGGCAGAGGAGGGATAGGTGAGGCTGGCAGGCAGAGAGAAAAGGGGAGCCAGGCAGCCAGCCAGGAGCCAGCCAGACACAGAGGAAGCAAGAAAACAGGATGGATGGTAATCAGATGAGGTAAACAAGCCTCATAGGGCAGCACATAGTTGAAAAGAAGTGGGATATTTAAGTTTGAAAAAGCTAGCTAGAAACAAGCCTAATCTAAGGCCGACCATTCATAATTAATAAGTCTTTACATCATAGTTGGGGCTTGGTGATCCAAGAAAGCCTGCTGCATTTGGTGCTGAACCTGGGGCATATATTTCTACATAAGGCCTAGAAAGCTGGAAAAATGACAACATGGCTTCCTAGTAGGCCAGTGTTAATAGCCTACAGAGGTGCAGCTTTGCCATACAGCGAGTATTTGAGCAACTGGCACATTAAGTACAACCAGCAAGCTGAGAAAAACAACTGGCACAGGGCAGGCACCAACTTCCTAGAGCTGGGGCAGTTGAATGCATGTCCCAGTTAAATGCAGATGTTGGCCAGGCCGGAAGGGCTTAAAGCTCTGCTCTTTTGGACCTGAGATGGAGTCAGCCACCAGTCAATGTGATGTAGGAGGGTCATCTGTCTATGTGTTACTTTCATTGGTTAATAAAGAAACTGCCTTGGCCCCTTTGATAGGCTAGCCC
>LOEQ01003107.1:128710-147274 GCA_001685075.1 Bramus lutescens | reverse complement strand
CAGTTTTATAACTTATGGAGATCTCTGTGTGACTTTCTTTGGGGCATGCAGGCTTGGGGTACTGGACGGGACAGAAACCCCAACAAGCCAGCCCTCATGTTACATTCATCTACATTTTGCCTTGGCGCTGTCTGTCTGTCTGGCCCCTGGCGTCTCACCGTTGTCTCCTTTTCTTTCTCCCCTGACCCTAAACCCCTCTTTCTACTTACTCTCCCTCTCTGGAAGACCTGCCCATAATTCCTCCCACACTATTGGCTGTTCAACTTTTTACTAGATCAATCAGGTACCTTAGGCAGGCATGGAAAACGACACAACACATCTTTACATAATTAAACAAATGCAGCACATCTTCACATAGTTAAACAAATATCCCGCAACATAAACAAATGCAACACATCTTTTAAACAAATTCTGCCACAAAGATTCCCTAGCACATTCCTCCCCCAAGTCCAGTACTTATTTACATGTAGCTATTTGTAAAAAACAGTTTACCTTTTGTGTTTCCTGGAGTTATGTCGCTATCACTAGGCTTGGACTGGATGCTAATTCTCAAATTCATTTTGAGAGCCCCTTTGTACACATTTCCACTGGAGTTAGTGGGTTCCTCCTCACCCCTTTAATGTAATGTCCCTTAGAAAGTCCTTAGTCAATCGGGAGTTTATGTCAGCTGTCGTCCTGGAAATGCCTCTGCCTTCCTGGTGAGAATACCTGCTTCCTTCACGTGATATCCCACTGCTGGGATATCTGGCTTCATCAGCCTAGTCAGGCAACCTCCTGCTGAGAGATCATTCTTGCTCAGGTGGCTTACTTCCTTCAGTAGCTTTATCACTGAAGGGTTCTGCAAAGAGCTAGTGTGACCCCTAAAGACTGCAAGTGATGCTTACAGTCTACATTTAGGCTTGTCTGAGGATTTGACTTGGAATACATTCTCAGTGAGGAATTTTGTCCATTGTCTTCTACTTTCCCATCTTGTTACTTAGAAGTTTGAGGACATTCTGATCTGGCATCTCTGGTTTGTAAACACTACAAGCTTCTAGAATCTTCTGCTGCTGGTGTATAGAAAATTTTCAGTCGTTTTGTGTGCATTTGGTAAGACCTTTCTAGATGGAAATTCCTGTCTTGCACTTTTAGGGACCCCCCATCTAATTCAACAAATATACCCCATTTCACACTAAGAAATCTTACTGATCTTGGAAATGCCAGTGAATGAAAGAGATGGTTTTGCATTTATTGAGTGAAAGGTTAACATTGTGCTACATAGGAAACTGAATCAGGACTGAGATGGCCAGGGTGGGGAAGTGTGAGTAGATTTAGCCCGAGCACTAGTGGAGACTTCACTGGGGAGGGATGTCCTGCTGCCTTCTCTCTAGTCTAATCCCACCCCTGTTTAATTTTCTTTCTTACTGTAGTTTCTGAGAAATTTATTCACCTTTACTTTTTACTCATTCATTGCTGCCATCCTTCTTAAATTTCCTTCTGTCCTCTATTCCTTTCCCCAGAAGCCTGTATTTATTGTAGAACTTGTTTGATGGCTGCTTAACTCCCTGAGTATGTTAATTTTTTAATTTTTCCATTTTTTTCTTTTTCTTTGTTTTGGTCTGTCTCGTACCCCCTTTTATTCTCTCCTCATGTCAGGCTTTCAGTTTCATGAAATTCAAAGCGCTGAACATGGATGGAAGGGCAGTGTATTGGTTTTGTTCCTTTTCAGAATGTTGAAAACCCTGGAAGTCAGTTCTTAGGGCTTTCCAGTTGGATAGGGGACCCCCTCTGTTATCTGCCTGTGGGTGAAGGTTCAGCTCCCTGCATGCTGAGGGTCAAACAGGGAGACAGTATCAGTCGGGTGTGTCCTCTGGTGACTAAATGGGACCCAAACTTTCAGCTGTGTTTGGAGTTTTCCAGTTTAGATGTCCTACGGTGGCCTGAAGTAGGATGACATTGCTCCTGGTCCAACTCCTTGTGAATGACCTCAAGACTTTGAGACAACTTCTTTAGAGAAAAAGCAGGTTCCTGGCTTTTGTTATTGGATTTTTTCATCATCTTTCTGACCCTTAACATCATGTAGCACTAACTCCCTTATTTACCTCATATTTCTTTTCCTGATTTTTTTGTTTGTTTTTGTTTTTCAAGACAAGGATTCCCTGTGTAATCCTGGCTATCCTGGAACTCTATCAGGTTGGCCTTGAACTCAGAAATCCGCCTGCCTCTGCTTCCTAAGTGCTAGGTTTAAAGGCATGTGCCACCATGCTTGGCCTTTACCCCATTTTTCTAGAGAAGGATGCAAGATTTTAAAGATTGCTTCACTATAATTTTTAAGAAGCTTAGGAAAACACAAATTCATGTGGGACTAATCCGTCAGCTTTACTGATATCTCACTAAGATTCACTACTCAGGACTTCATTGTTCTGCATTCTCTAAACATGGAAATGAAGTCATTTGGAGCCAAGAAATGTGTTCATCATGGAACCTGGAAGTGGTCCCATTCAAAATGAGTCTTCCATTCCCTTGGATATATTTTCTTGCAGACTGAGTGAGGACATATCACTGAGATCCTTGAACACTGTCCTTCTATTTAATAGGCCATAGGACCATCTAAGACATATCAGCCTAGAATATCATGGTGTGTAAAACAGGTGTGGTGCCTGCCCTCATTTGTGAAGTAATGTAGAAGTCAGGAGTACTTTTTGGTTGATTCAACGAATTTTTTTTAAAGCATGTTTATTTAAAGGCAGTTCTTCATTGTCTCAAACCGTGTATACTACAGCACACTTGAATATGAGAGTGTAGCCCATACTAAGGGAAAATCAGTAAGACACAGTGGACAAGGGAGTCATGACATTTGCCAACTGGAGGCAGCTATTCTGTGTTGCCATATATTCATGTCATGCTGAGATTCTAAAACTGCAGTGCGAAGCACCAGTTCATTCCTTACCTTCCAGGTGTTAGGTTTTGTTTACCCTGGAATAGCACAATAAAATTCAATGATGTTATGTAAATGACTTGCAGAGACTCTCCAGGGGCTGTAAGAAAAATAATTACTCATCTTCAAACTAGGACATTTTATCAACTCTAAATGAGAACCCAGCCTTTATTAATACTGCATTAGAAAGTACAGTGTTCTGGGTAGGAGTAGTGAGTGGGATGGCTCAGCAGGAAAAGGCTCCATCCAAACCTGTGTAGCACGAATAGTAAAAATCCAGAGAGAGATATTGGGGTTCAACCTGAAGATCAGAAAAGCAAAGCAGCCAACCACTAGAGAGACCTTTTACCTCTACCAAATCTTCCAACCGGAGGAGCAAGATCCTGTCTCCAGAATCCTCAGCCTCCACACTCCTCTGAGTTCCTGTCTCTTCCCCTTTGTCTTCCTCTCCCCGCCCAGCCATATCACTCCTGTCTCCACCTCCCTAGTGCTGGGATTAAAAGTGTGACTCCTAGCACACACTTTTTGTGCATGCCTTTAATCCCAGCACTCAGGATGTAGAAGCAGGCAGATCTCTGTGAGTTCAAGACCAACCTGGTCTACAAGAGCTAGTTCCAAGGCAGGCTCCAAAGCTACAGTGAAACCTTCTCTTGAAACAAAACAAAGCAAAAATGTGTGACTCCCAAACACTGGGCTTAAAGATGTACACCACCATCACCTGGATCTATTTCTGGATCTTGTTTAGCCCAGGGTAGCCTTGAACTCACAGAGATCTGTCTGCCTCTGTCTCCCAAATCCTGGAATTAAAAGTGTGTGCCACCACTTCCTGGACTGTATGGCTGACTAGTATGACTGCTTTGCCCTCTGATCTTCAGGCAAGCTTTATTTATTAAAATATAAATAATATACTACTATAAACCTGGAAACCTGAATTCAATCCCCAGAACCTATGTCCCATTTTTGGTATGATAACACTGTGGCCAAGACAACTTCAGGAAGAAGGAGTTTATTTCTGCTCACAATTCTGGAGCAATGAGAGTCCATGATTGCAGGGGCAGAGCATGGTTTCTGGAGCAAGAAGCTGAAAGCTCACATCTTCAAAACACAAGCAGGAGTAAAGAAAGCAACTGGAAATGGTATGACCCCAGGAGTTAAAGGCACTGGCTGCTCTTGCAGAAGCCTCAAGCTTGATTTCTAGCACCGACATGGTGGTTCACAACAGTCTGTAACCCCAGTTCCAGGGAGATTTGAAGCCTTCTAGTCTCTATAGTTCCTGTATGCACACAATGCATAGACGTACATGCAGGCAAAACACTCATACACATAAAGAAATGAAAAAGAAATTCAAATAATAAATTCTCAAAGCCTCCCTGTAGCTACATACTTCCTTTAAGCCATACCTCCTAAATATACCAAACAGTGCCACCCACTGAGGACCAAGTATTCAAATGACCTATGGGAGCCATTCTCACTCAAATTCCTATACCATGTAAAGATGGAAGGAGAGACTCAACTCCACAAAGTTGCTCTCTGACAAACATGACTACATTTCAGATCCCCAGAACCCAGTGCAAGAGCCACACCAGACAGGTGTGGTGGGCACCTACAATCCAAGCACTTAGGAAACAGAGATGGGACCCCATGGACAAGCTGGCTGTCTTAACCAGAACTGGCAACTTCTGGGTTCAGTTGAGAGACCCTTCCTCATAAAGTAGAGAATAACCAAGGGAGATACCTGATATCATCTTTAGGTCCCCACATGCGCTTATATGCTTGTGTATCCACACCACACCACCATGCTCTCATACACATTACCTACACGGGAGGGGGCTGAAGGGAGATAGGGGAATACAACTACTCTCTTAGAGAAGACTTCCTGCACACCTCAGGGATGGAGAAGATATCTGAACAGTAAAATGGCCAGATGAAAACCACACACGCAAGCTGGTAGCCTCTTGACCGCTAGTTGTTACAAGCTACAAACACCCAAGAGAGACGTCACACCCTCAATGGCAGCCAAAACTGAAGTTGTAGCTAAGGAAGATAAGAAGAAAGAGAAAACTTGTGTGGTTCCTGAATGGGTTCTGCCTTTGATTTGCTTTTGCATTTCCATCATGCTTAGCGTATGGAATAGGAAAGTACATACTTGCTAAATAATAAAACAAATGGATAGCATTTCCCTTGGGGTCTCTGTAGATGCAGTCCTCAAAGCTGCTGTCCAGCAGGAGTGAGGCCGAGACTGGAGCAAACTCTTCCTGAAGCTGCATCTCAGCCCAGTCCACCTGCCAGTGACCAATGAAGGCCAAGCTTGTTTCCATGTTTGTGATCAACATGATAGATACAGTAACATCTTTTGAAATAGCCTGTTTTTCTGATCAAAAGCAATGTTTAATCACTGCAAAAATTATACAAAAAAACGGGGGCAAAACAATATGCCTCAGTGGTAACTATTACAAATGGTCCAGTATATGTCCTCTGGGCACTTTCCAAATGTATGTGTGCATGTGGAAGTTGGAGACCTACGTCACCTGTTTCATGCCTTGATTTTTCTTCTTTCATCTCACTACTTCCCACAACCTATAGCAGTCTTCACCCAGCTTTTGATGGCTGCAGTCAGAGCCACCAGGGGGCACATGGATCATGTTCTGCACACCTCCAGCTGTGCCACCCACATAGTCTTGACGAGACAGACAGCCTACAAACTGGACTGTGTAAGAGGAACAGAGACCTTTGCATACTCCCTGTGCCCAGCCTTGCCCTCTGCCCCCAAGCCCAGGGTTCTGTCTGCAGCTCAGCCATCTGTGAACAGTGAGGAACCATGGGCCAGGAATGAGTCTGCTGGAATTCAAATAGAATTCAAATCCTAGCTGGGCCATTTCATGGTCAAGATTATCATTCTTATTTTTCACCTTCTTCATCTGCAGAACTTAATTGTAGTGGAACCTCATCACAGAAGAATGAAATTTACAGGGTCTTACCTTTGCAGTGCTGAGCATTTTGCTTCAACATATTGAGACGTTTAATTACCAGTGTGTGTCATCATATCTGTCCATATTATTTCTGATAATGACTTTAAAAACCTACCATGTTGCTGATATTATCCTACTATATACTCTTTGCTGTTGTCTGAGAATCTGGGAATTGACTCCTTTAATATGAGAGACCCTGTCTCCAAACAAACGTGTCCCATCACTAAGCAAGCTGTGTATTCTGTATTCTAGTGCAGTGTGTTTCTTGCCTGTACCCAGACCACAAACAGAAGTGAGGCAGGGTGCATGATGGAGCTAGGCCATGAGAATGTGGGGCCTCCATTACAATCTCCGCCCCACCATCATATGTGACATGCGCTAACTGACAGTGACAAGATACCAGGGTATAGATAAAGAATTTGTCCTCAAACTCAAAGACCCCTGTGTGTTACCTCCCTGATCATAGTAAAAGTGTTTTTCTTTGTCCCTGAGTACTTATAGAAGTGACTGGCATTTCTTTGCTGTGCTGGGACCTGTACAAGTGTTCTGGCACCTGCAGAGCCAGGCGTGTTAAACGTTCATTTTGTGATGTCCTTCTGAGGATTGCTCTTTGTGTGTGTTTCAAAACACAAATACATGGAGCTGGTGACAATCTCTGATTCAGCCACAGGACATATCATCATAGGACAGGAAAGGAACATCTGAGTCACTTAATTGAATTCCTGCAGTGTAACAGCAACATGACTGTGGTGGAGATAAGAAGATCAGAATTACAGTTTGACAGGTGATGCATTTGATCATAACTTCTCCCAATTATGCAGGCTTAGAAACACCAGACTTTCTTTGATTAACTACTTAATACTGTCTGTAAGCACAAAAATAGCACATTTTTAAACAGTGAATTGTGGATACAGAGACTGTAATGAGACAGAACATTTTCATAAGCATGGGAGTAGCCAAGATGGTCCTCAACTCTATATACTAGATCCAACTCCTATGACCTTCAGTCTAGTTCCCTCAGTTTCTGCATCTTTGCTGGAAGCAAGTCTAGAAGGTGTGATGAGGTAAGTGCATCTTACTGTGCACTGGTTATCTTCCCTGTGTCTGGTAAGATAAACACATTCACAGGTAGTGAGTTGCAGGCAGGCAGCATGAGACAGTGGAACTGAGCCTCACGAGTGCTTGAGTAGCTGTATTCTCTACCATAAAAGCCTTCATTTTACCACCACTGAGAGAGGCCAACTATCCTGGGCTTTGTTGCCAGGGTTAATTGACAAACTGAAATAAAGCACAGATGTAGTGAAAGGTGAGCGGGTCTGCATTTCGTCCCGCCCGGCTCCTGCATGGCTAGCTTATACCATGAAATAAAAACACACAAATTGTATTCATTTAAACACTGCCTGGCCCATTATATCTAGCCTCTTNTTTATTAACCAATGAAAGTAACACATAGACAGATGACCCTCCCACATCACACAGAAAGACAGCTGACTTCTAGAAAATAATCCTCTTTCTCATGCTATTGTCTTCCTAACATCCTTGGGAATGCACGTGTTTGAGAATGAGACATAGATAAGGGACTAGATTGGTCCATGGTCCCCTGAAGAACTGTCCTGTAGTTTACTACCCAACTCAGGAATCCTCCTTAAAAAGCTAGTCCATTTCAAAAGTCCTGTCTTCTCAGCCACATGTGCCATGATCTCTAATTATAACAGTGGATTTGACAACTTCACCTTTCATTTTTGTTATATTTGTCTCAGTGTATTTTGAACCTTTGTTATGTGCATAGATTTTAATAAATCCCCAATGAGGATCTATAATTACAGATCTTTTGATGATGAAAGATGAGGAAGGAGAAACCAAGATGTGTCTGTAGTTATTATCTGTGGGTTAGGTGTTATAAAAGTCATATGGCAAGGACGTCCAAGTCAGGCATTGTTTTGTCATTTTCTCCTGAGCCCAGAGCCCTCAGTCTTCCTCTTTTGTCAAATATTGGCCTTGTATTCTTTGTCCCCACAAAAATAGAAGTGACTGATTGTCACTAAGATGTAAATGACAACTAAAGATTATTTTCATGCAAGCATTTTTATCCTAAAGAGGCCTGTATTTTGGTTACTTTTGTTTTGCTATGGCCTAATTATTTTAAGGGAGAAAAGATTTGGGGGTCATTATGGTAGGGAAAGCATGGCAGAGCAGCTTACAGCATAGCAAGGAGATTGTTCATGTCACAAAAGACCATGAAACAGAGAGCTCCGCAGAAATTAGCATTATTTGCTCACCCCTAGTGACCGACTTCTGCCACTAGGACATACTTTGTAAAGACTCTACAACATGCCAAAATGGCACCCTTAACTGGGGACAAATGTTTAAAACGTTTCATCTTCAAATTACAAGTATATGAAATTTCAAGGTAACAGATACAGCTTGGCTACAGAATTTCAGGCATTAGTCAGAGGCCTCTGAGCATAGGAACTCTGAAACCCACCAGGAATAATTGTCCAACTTTCTTTTGGAGGCATAGGGAAAAGCCCAGAGGGTAAAGTCCTTGCCACACAAGTGTGAGGCTGGTGTTCCAGAGCTCAAGAACCCATGTAGAAGCTAGGTAGGCATGGCAACCACTGGTAATCCTAGCTGGTGATTCCAGTAGCGAACTGGCTAGCTAGACCAGCTGAAATGTCATGCTGCTGGTTTAGTGAGAGACTCTGCCTTGACATATAAGGTTGAGTCATCAAAAAAGACACCTTGGGCCTCCACACACATGTACCTGCACACACACCACATGTGTACCCATATATGCATACATGCATTCAGACCACGAACATACATTTGGCTTAAATGAACCTAACCTTTGTCACGATACACATCTCAGATTTCTCTGATCTACATAAGACTCTTCCAGCATTTCGACTGCTGTGTCTTTCTGCTTTATGTTATTCAGAGATCAGACCTCCCCTGCTCTATAGTTCTAGTTCTGGCCAAATCCACCCAGCATGTGAACCTGAGCCCTGAAATTTCACATCCTGCTTTCTTCCATCCCAACTGCAATTGCTGTCACAGGCTTTTCAGGTGGTGCTTTAATCGTCCGTGGGCGTTTTGGGAAATGCTTTAAGCTCAAACTGAAGTTGAGGCTGCAATAATAGCCAAGGATGCAGCTTTTCAGGTCACAATTAAGTTGGATGAATCCATCATTTTCTCCTGCTGCCTGGCAATCCCAGAATATAAAAGAACTTTATTTCATGTGGGAGGGAACAAAATAGGGATAGATTTGCAGATGTTACAGAAACAATAAGAAGAAGAGATATGAAATCAACAAGGAAATTGTTGCCAGGCAACATGGTAGATTGTCAAAGAAATAGCCTTCAGTAATAACCGCTTGGCAAACTTCTATATTAGCTCATAAATCTTTGAGCTAGAAATGACTGTGCAATGACTGATCAGGGTGGACACTTTTCCAAAGAACCTTCAAAGCCTCTAGCTCCTCCACCCCATCTGTAAACATAACCTCTGCTTCTCTGAGGACTGCACATCCATTTCACTAGCCCGAATGTTGTGTCTCTTGTGTTTTTAGAACTGAATTGTGACTGTAGTATGTTTTCTTAGGACAATGAACCCAGACCAACACCACCTTACTGACTTGGGTCCCAGAACCCTGGCTAACAGTCACAAGGGAATGAAGACAGATATACAGAGACATGGACAGTGAAACTGGGATCTGGTGGGGAGGGGTTCCTCTAACCTCTGCTGTGGCAGCTGGGAACTACAGTCTGTTTATTAGGTCTGTACAGGGGGAGGGCATAGCTAATCCCAGAGTAGGAGGTCTCTGTGAGTGAACAGTGTCAGGCCATAAACATCTGGGATGGAGGAAGATACAGTTGCTAGTCTTTGTACACACTGATCAGCCTTTGTAAACATTCATTCCAGAACTCACGGGGAAATGCCTTGCACTTTCTCTTGAGCCTGAACCATATGGGTTCTGATTTTCCATCTATCTGAGAGGCCTTGGGTGTCCTCGACAAAGCCTAGTCCTTGTCAAAATCGCATTCACTCAGTACTTCACTCACTCAAGCCTCCCTTCTTCCCTGCACCAGATTATGCAAAATTATTTTATCATCCTGGCACCAACATTTGACCAGTGAGTCCCATGTGTTCACAGGTCCATGAAGTCTGTAGGCTGTTGGATTTGAAAGAACATTACAATCTATTGGGCCACGGTCTTCATGTCCATGGCTGTGGGATTTTCCTCTACGACTGACCATCTCCTTTGTCCCTTTGAATCTGTGTTTCACAGAGTCTGGCTTTGATGCTTCAAGCCCGCATCCTGTCTTTTCATTGTTAAAATACTCCACTCATCTCTATCTCCATCTGCCAGCAGTTTCCAAGGTGCAGAAATATTGGCAAATGGATCTGAACAATGACCTCCAAGACCTGCAGCAAATCACCTAGTGTGGTCCCGACACCTCTGGAAGGGTCCCACCCTCCCTTTGCTGTGTGAGGCAATGTCAGCTCACAGGTGCAGGAGCAGGCTCTCTGGGATGAATGCTGGTTTATGGGACCGTTGACAACTTGTGTAACATCTACTTACTGATTTCACCATCTACACAATGAGGACATGTTCTATCCAACTCATTAGCTGGTTGAGAGGATTAAACAAGCTTCTATGAAGCTTTAAAAAAAATTCTGGTGCATAAGTACTATGTCATATGAGATATTACTTCCTTTTAGAATATTTGGCAGTATTTTTAGTCAAGATAAAGAAGAATCTCCACCAGAGGACTAGGAAGTTCTATTCTCAAAACTGAAGATGAAGTGCAAGGACAGGAGGGGTGGGATGGGGTTGGAGACAGGTGTCTTTCTTATGGAGGACTGCTTTTCTCATACAAACAAGTTGATTTCTGGACTGGTGGGACTAACAAAGAGGGCTTCCAAGGCTTTGACTTGTCATCACAGCAGAGCTGTGGTTGAACTGCTCAGGAAGGCAATGGTTTCCTGTGTAACTGAACACAAGATTGCCCGTATCCAGGGCAAGTGTTTCTTAACACCCAAAAGAAAAGGGAAGACTAGGGCTGGAAAAACAAAACAAGATCAAAATTCTTTTCCAAAATAGTGGATATTGATTGCATAAAATAGTGGGTCTCATTATGACAGATGGGTAATATATTTTGACCATATTTGCCTCCAAACACCCACACTGTCCCCTTCCTACTATTCCCCTTCTTATTCTTTGATGGTGCCCTTGAATTTCATGGCACTCATTTCAAGGTGAGAATTCTTTATGACTTTGCATACCCTTGAAAGCCAAATATACCACCTTAGTCCCAAAGAATGCTCGTTTCTACCCAAGGGAAGCTGTTCACTCATGAATTGATCTTGCTGTTCATGCATACATACACACAAGACACAGCTTATAAAAATGAGAACAGTACATAGACAAAATGCCTTGATGGTTTCTAGATGGGACTTGTAGCCTTCAGAGTGCTGAAAGGTGGCATTCTTGGTTGGGAGCCATGTACACAAATGTGTTCTCTCAGAGTCATCTTTTAGCTGTCCTACATAACTGTACTGAGCATAAAGTACTAGTCAATTTGCAGACAACCTTGTTGGTCAAATCATTGATTGTGAGGCCTCTGTGACCTTCATGGGCAGCAGAGAGTCAAGTTAACAGAGGAAAGAAGGAAGTTCAAGGCAACACAATTAAGTAGCTAGAGTTGGCTTAAACTTGGGGAGTTTGGAAGCAAGTGTTTATTTCAGGAGTCTTTAAACTCAGCACGACATGGAGAAAACGATTCTTGCAATGATTAACTCAATCTCATGTGTACAAGAAAATGTACCTGAATCTCTCTGAGGAGATAAGTAAGCTAGTAAGATCAGATGCGGCTACAGTGAAACTCTTTGTAAAGTACATGATCTGTCTTCTGCAAAGATAGGTTCTATAGATTGACTGAGAAAATCAAGTTTCTGAGAAGGGTCTCAGAGGACACAGGGAACGTCTTTGGCCACACAGACTGCACACAAGTCCCCAGGCTAGAAAGGACATCTGCTCCAGCCTACTGGGCAGAAAACAGGTTTTGCATTTCTTCACTTGAAGGAACAACTCTGTGTGCTTACCATTCTAGGTTCCCCTAAAGCATGCCTGTGAGCACAGACTTCTGTGGCCCCTGCAATTGACAATGTTTAAAAAAAGAGTTTTATACATTTTATAAGACAAAGACAGCCCTTATTTGGAAAAACTGCTACTTGAAATGATTGATCAAAAGAAACATTATCAAAGACTGTAGAGTGACAGGTGGAGGTCAGTTCCAAGACTGATCTCTTGGGACCCTGTTCTGCACTGTGTTCTTAGCACAGTAATCGATGGTAGGATCTGTCTTCCCAAATAGCCATCTTGCCAAGAATTCACTGTGTCTAATTGATGGTTTAATCCTTAGGAACTACACATGGCAAGAGGGGATTTGTATTAGGTTCTCTTCCATCTGTTGAATGGATAGCTAGACAAAGGACATTCCATTTGGACCTCAAGCTTCCTAGGCCTCACAGAAGTATAGAGTGCTGTGGCTGAGAGGCAATCCAATCAACTTTTTACCCCTGATGGATGGCCATGGTGAGCATCTCTCCCAGTCGCATGTCTTAGGGATTCTACTTCTGTGTTATGTTGGCAGAAATTTTTAAAGAATCAGACAAGTAAACTTCTACCTATGTCTTAAATTTTGGCTTCCTGCATCTTTTGTCGTGTTCCAGAGTCTTCAGAGATATTAAATACATTCTCTAATTGTCTCAGTTACTTCCTATTTGCTTTGATAAAGACCACAACCAACAGCAACTTGGCTTACAGGTCCTGATCACAGTCCTTCACTGGGTTAAGTCAAGGCAGGGACCTTGAGCAAGAACTGAAGCAGAGACCACAGAGGAATACTGATAACTGGCTTCTTATCCTTGGCTTGCTCAGCCTGTTTTCTTATACTACCAAAGACTACCTGCCTCAGGATGGCACCGGCCAGAGTGGGATGGGCTCTCCCACGTCAATCAGCAATCAAGAAAATGCCCCACAGACCTGCCTCTAGGCCAATCTCATGGGAACATCTGTTCATTTGAAGTTCCCTCTTCCAGGAGGGCAGCACATTGCTATTTATTCAGCACTTTTGCACATAGAAGTTTGGTTTTTAGATTTAACTCTTTAATCAGTTTAAATTTTTTCAGGCTGTGAAGTGAGATGGTTTATTCCCCAGAGAACAGCTAATTTACAAACATCTACTAGGTCCCGCTGTTTCTCCAGATTCTAGGTACCACCTCAATCATACACCAAACACCCACATTCTCTCCTGGACTTGCGGCTGGAGGCAGGCCTCCTCTATCAGCTTGTCACTTTCTCATTTCTGGCTGTTTGAAGACTGTAGGGCAAGCCACTCCCCTTTCCTCTATTGCTTGTTTGCCCTTCGGAGAAACCAAAGCATTGGCTTGGTGAATTGGAATTCTGATTGGAGATAACAATAGAATTATGGGTTAATCTGGGGAGAATGGTGTCTCTGCCGCATGTTGTGCTGCATGTTAAGGACCTCACCTAGACCAGAGATTGACAGAACAGCTTTTGCTTCCAGCCTCCAGAACAGTGAGCCAGTACCTAGCCGCAAGTATTTTGCGATAGCAGGAGGAAATACACAATGACATTTAGACTGCACGTTTGCTAGATTATGTAAGGGATTAAGCTTCCCAGAATGTTGGCACTCAATACAGAAGATTTAAAAGCACCGCTCCCCACATTAGAGTTGCTGTGAGCTAATGCAACCGGATAGCCAAATTAGTTACCAGAGAGCTGTTTTAGTGTTTAAACACAAAAGCAATTTGTGGTGTCTGGGAACACGGTTTAGTTGGTAAAGAATTTTCCTTGCCCCACAAGGACCTGAGTTTGATGCCCAGAACCCATTAAAAATTAAATGGAATTAAAAATTCCAGGTATGGTGGTTGGCACCTATAATCCCCTCTCTCAGGAGGTGGAGATTGGCAGATCCTTGGGGCTTGCTGAGCCCATTAGCTTAACTTACTTGGCAAGTTCCAGGCCAGTGAAAGACACTATCTTAAAAAGGAGGCTGGTTCCTGGAGAATGATACCCAAGTTTTTCCTCTGGCCTCCACCCACATATGTACACTGTATACATACACATCCAAACACACATGAGCCCCTGTACACCTAGAGACCTCCACTATCAAAAGCACACACACACACACACACACACTTAATGAATTGCAAAATGTATACATTCTAATATTATGTATAGGTATGTCAACAGGTGAGATCAGGTAACTATTATTAATATTTCCTGTATTATCTTAATAGAAAACATGTAGGTTTTCTTATGACTTATGACTTGGTGGTATAAGCATGAAATACAAGCTCATGGAAGGCTGGAGGAGGAGGAGAGCTGTAAGTTTGAGGTCAGTCTGGGTTGTGTAGCAAGACTGTCTCAAAACACCAAGAGAAGGACAAAGGAAGAGACAGGCTTACTGAAAGTTGGGGAGGGGAATCTTACTTAATTTCTTAAATATTTAAAACTAACATGATATTCTACACAGAAAACTGAAATTTGTGGCACATCTTCCTGCTTTTAACTCTGACTCTTAAAAATATTATGCAATGTTAAGATATTTACATTTTTAAAATACAGGGAAGTCATCTTTTCTGTTGCAAGGAAGTCTCGATAGGACCTGGCGCAATAGTCTACAAAATGAAGGAAGGGCTGGTGCAAGCGCACTTTGAAAACCTCGTTCGGTAACATCCGATTGCTCTTGCAGCTCGTGCTCTCCTGCACCCTCTCCATCTACTCAAGTATGTAAGATCACACCCTGGAGGTTACCGTTGGCACCGTTCCCTGCATGACACTCCTCTCTCCTCACGCCTCTGTGTTCGCGCTCCTGGCAATTGAGTAGAGCTGTCGCCTTTAAACACAGAGCAAAAGGACCCCAAGAGTTCAGGTGTAGAAATTCTTTTATACTTCACAATCTCTACATGTCTCCGAACCATCTACTTCTCTGAGGTTGAAATATAACAGCTCCTTCTTGAGTCCCTAGTTGTTTTTATTTCAGGTACTCACTCTTCACTCATTGATTTACTGTTTATTTCAGTGCTGGAGAGTTAATCCAGGTCCTGGGCGTGCTAAGTTCAGACTCCAACACCGAGCTATATACCTAGTGCCAGATGAACAGTCTTTTGTTGTTGCTGTTGTTTTTGTCGACTGTTTGTAGAGATTTTGGGGGCTTTGCCAGAGATATTGGAAGGAGGCAGACTGCTGAATTGTATCACGGAAAGATGGCAACGCAATGGGTTCTACTGGAATATACCACTTCTCTTCTGCCTTCCTTCGATCTCAGCTGCCTTGTTCAGTGCAAGTTTATCGGAGATTGTAAAATCACCAGTGTTTCATTTTAATTGGCAGCGAGTGAAAGGTCATTGATGGTGAATTGTGAAAACCTCCTAGGATAGCACAGAACCTACTCCTCTTCATAGATTCAATTCTATAAGGAAGTACGGGGGTTCCAGCTGTAATGAGTCAGGTTGGTTTCTGCACCTCAAAGTGTGGAGACAAAATGCTCCCATTCTCTTCCAAGCTCCTTCCCGGAATGAGGACTACAGCACCCAAGTTATGATGTCAGGGTTGATGCTCAATAGACATATAAATATCAATCCCAGACCCTCGGTTCACTCCAAGTTATTTCTAATTCTGTGTTAGTGATTTCTCGTGCCCTAAACAGGAAATAAAGGTCTGTTCAAATGAGACTTCCAGGGAACCATGACATGATTTTCTTTTAAGTAGAAAAGAATTTGGAATGGACACAACAATTATGTTTAACCACTTTTGAAATCAGCATGGCAGTTTCTCAGAGAATTAGGAATCAATCTACCTCAAGAACAAGCAATACCACTCTTTGGCAGATACCCACAGCATACTGAACTATACCACATGGACATTTGCTTAACTATGTTCATAGCAGCATTATTCATAATAGCCAGAACCTGAAAATAACCTAGATGCCCCTCAACTGAAGAAAATGTTGTACATTTACACAATGGAATACTGCCCAGAGGAGAAAAACAATGGCATCATGAAATTTGCAGGCAAATGGATGCAACTAGAAAAAAATCATCCTGAGTGAGGTAACCCAGACCCAGAAAGACAAGCATGGTATGCACTCACTCATAAGTAGATATTAGACGTAAAGCAAAGGATAACCAGGCTACAATCCTCAGTCCCAGAGAAGCTAGATAACAAGGAGGACCCTAAGAGGATGCATGGATTTCCCTGGGAAGAGGAAATAGATGAGATGTCCTGGGTTTACTGGGGAGGGGGGTTCAGAGGAGGGGTAGGAGGGATAAGAACATGAGGGATTAGGATGGTCGAGTTAAAGGCGGCATGGCAGGGGAGAATAATGAAAGAGAGATCTTGATAGAGGGGCCTGTTATAGGGTTAGAGCAAGACCTGGTGCCAGCAAAACTCCCATGAACCTACAGATGACCCCAGCTAAGACTCCTAGTAATAGTGGATAGGGTATCTGAATTGACTTTCCCCTGTCACCAGATTGGTGACTACGCTAATTACCATCATAGAGCCTTCATCTAGTACCCGATGGAGGCAGATACAGAGATTCACAACCAAGAGTGGAGGCCAAGCTTGGGGAGTCCGGATGAAGAGATGGTGGAAGGAGGGGTCAATACCATGACGGGAAAACCCACAGACACAGCTGACCTGAGTTTGTGGGAGCTCACAGACTCTGGACGGACAGCTAGGGAGCCGACATGGGACTGACCTAGGCCCTTTGCATTTGGATGATGGTTGTGTAGTTTTGTCTTTTGTGAGTCGCCTAGTAGTGGAACCAGAACCTGTCCCTGATGCGTGAGCTGGCTTGTTGGAACCTGTTTCCTATGCTCTAATGTCTTGTTTAGCCTCAATGCAGCAGGGAGGAACTTGGTACTGCTTCAACTTGATATGCTATGCTTTGTTGATTCCCAAGGGAGACCTTACCCCATCTGAATGGAGATGAAGGAGGAGTGGATGGGGGGCATGGAGAAGGGAGGTCGGGGGAGGGAACAGGAGGAGAGAAGGGAGGGGAAATTGTGCTTGGTATGTAAAATAAAATAAAGAAAAAAAGAGAAACAGACCAGCACAAAATTTGTCAAACATCTACCTAATTTTAATGATTTGTAAAGCACCCTTAAGGTAAATGAATGAAAACTTCACTTTTCTAGTACTCAGATTTCCCTCCTGCCCCCTCTTAGAAGCAGCGATTCCTTTCCTTGTGTCATTAAGGATAGTGTTTCAGTCTTACTTTTAAAAACTCTGAAGAGATTACAAAGCCAGTTTTCTACCACTGTGATATCACAGAGCTCTCCCTGCCTTCAGCTGTGATTTTTGTTCATTTCATTTGAGACAAACTGAGAAAAGTTCTGGAATTGGGCTCTTGGCACAGGACATTCTCTCAGACCTTATTTAGACCTTACCTCTCCTTAGGGCTCTGACCCACAAGAATTATCAGGGAACCTGTCATTTAACTCAATGGTGGATTTTACAGAATGGAGGTTTTGACTTTTAATTTGTTTAAATGTAAATTTCTCTGATCTAAATATTAAAGTGTCCAAATGTAGCTGAATGTGTTGGTGTGTACCTGTAGACCTTGTGCAGGAAGAGGATGGTTTGAGTCCAGTGGGGCAGTGAGCAAGGGTCAGTGTGCTTAGAACTGGAGAGATGGTTTAGCAGTTCAGAACACTTACCTGTGTGTGTGTGTGTGTGCGCGCGCGCACGCGTGCGTGCGTGTGCGCGTGCGTGTACACTTACACACATAAAATATAAATAAATGAATACATTTAAAGAAATACTAAGTCAAATAAAAGACTTGTGTGTTGTGTGTGTGTTCTGCTAAGAAATCACTGTTTCCAAAAGTTGACTAAAAACCTGTGTGTTCTTTCTTATGTCACTTTCTGAATGCATTATTGTTTTGCTTTCATGGCTGAGTCTACAGTTCTCTTTTTAATTTCTGTGGAGGGTGTAAGGCAAAAACAAATTTCATCTTTTTTCCCACATGGGTTCCTAAATGTTCCAAAACAACTTAGGGAATTACTTACTCTCTGCCCTGGATGACTGCTGTATAGAGTAAAAATGTGACCGGTGATTTTTTAATCCAAATCAATGAAATGTGGAGAGTAAAAGGCAGCATTGAGAAGAGCTGCCTCCAGGTACCTGTCAGGGTTTGGTCTCAAGATCACCCCCTAAGGTCATCCTCCTGTCCCCATGTTTATAAAGCAGAGGACCCTAAAGTACCTAGATCAAATGGGGTAATGTTTGTGTAAGTATACACATCCTCCCCTTTATGAGTTTGACTCATCTTTAAATGACTTGTAATCTTGATGCAATGTACACACCACCCAAATCATTGTGCTTTATTGATTGGGGAAGTTATAACAAAAACTAAATAACTGTGTGTGTCCAATACAGAAACAGATTAAGGATATTTTTCATCTATAGTTGATTGCCTCTGTGATGCGGCACCAAAGTATCTGGGACAATTGGGGTTGCATAGGGATTAGAGGCATAGGCAGGCTGCTCTGGGAACTGGAGTGATGTAGTGATAGGAGCGGGCCTGTTTTTCGTCCCACCCGGCTCCCGCACAGCTAGCTTATACCCAGAAATAACAACAC
>LOEQ01003107.1:111072-122601 GCA_001685075.1 Bramus lutescens | reverse complement strand
CAACTGGTGTGGGATTATTTATGACATACGCCTTCACCTGAGGATCCCACCTCTTAAGGTTTCACCATCTCCCAGGAACACTACATTGAGGACAAAGCTATTAATACATGGTCTTTGGGGGAACATTCCAGATCCAAACTAAAGGAACATCCCAAGGGAAGAGCTAGAGGTAGTGTCTACTGCTTTTCTTTTCTCCCAGATCTAGGAGAACCTGGAGTTTGTAGGTGACAGTATTTGATTGGGGGAGTGGGGAGAAGGTAGATGAAAGTTTCTGTCCTACCCTGTCCTGCAACCATTTGGTCCCAAACAAATACGCAGAGGCTTAGATTAATTATAAACTGTTTGGTCTAATGCTCAGAATTATTACTAACTAGCTCTTACCACTTAAATTCACCCATAATTCTTGTATATGTGTAGCCACATGGCCTGGTACCTTTTCTCAGTAATGCATTCTCATCTTGCTTCCTCTGCATCTCGCTGGTGACTGTCTCTCTGCCTTTCCTCTTCTCCGAATTCTCTTAATCTGGTTGCCCCACCTATACTTCCTGCCTGGCTACTAGCCAATCAGCATTTTATTAAACCAATATGAATGACAAATCATTACAATGTACAAAAGCATTATCCAACAACAGGAGAAGAAAAAGTTTCCTGGTGATTTGCTACAGTTTGGGTTCTAACCTATGGCGTCATCACTACCAATTGTCCTCATTCACCAATTGTGCTTGTGAATATAGCCTTGGCTTGCCTGAGACCAGGGAGAGAAAAGAGGATGGGCACCACCTGTCTTGCTGAGGCTAATGAATCAACAGTCTTATGGAAGAACAAAATGTAGAATCTCAAGCTCCATCCAAAGGAGTGCATCTGATGAAGGGTCATCCCAATCCAAGAGTCCCCAGTTCAACTTCCTTCACCACTATACAAAGCCATCCTATCACCATAGCTAGCTGTGTAATGGTCAAAAACACAGAAAAGCTGATTGATAAGGTCATTAATCCTACAGCATGGAATCATAGGAGGCAAATGTGTCTTCATAAGGAGGGGGTCCTTTGGTGGTCTTTGTGCCCATACTGTATCTGTCTTTAACCCTCTCTTCAACAACCAAGAATGCCTTTGACTGTGGCTTCCAAAACTCTATCTATAAAAGAAACAGCATAGTTTCATTTCACAAAGCATAAGGGAAACTAGATAGTAATTGTTATTTCGGATTCATTAATTTAATTAATGCATTATTACTTGCCGGTTTTATCTCTTTCTCTTTTGTCTTACTCTAAACTGAGAAACAATTGTCTTTTTTCCATAGGTTACCTTATGGTCAACAATTATACACCTGATTTATTGAAAAGAATAAGTGAACTTGTTGCACTTAAAAACAACCATTGAATTATTTTGATGTTAAAAAACAAAATAGACACCCATGCCTAAAGTCATAGATATAAAAAGCCAACAGGGTCAAACATACAAAGGAAACTAAAGATTAGTTTCTGGGTAGACATTTTATTGGCAAGGACAAATGGAAATTATCGTCATTGAAATCTCAGGGAATAAAACTCTAAGCTCTGCCTTGTACCTCTAAAGTCTCTTCTATGGGGAACAAACTCTGCCGAGGAAGAGCATGTTAGCTGTGGGATTGTGCCGAATGAAGAACAGGAATGGGTGATCCGCTGTGAATTCTTCCTCAGGCAACAGCATGGTGAACGTAGCGATGCCTCCAGTGGCTGCGGCTGCCTCTGTTCCCTCCTCATTCACTTCCACAAAGGATTTGTGGATGATTTTTGATATGAAAAGATCTCTGGATCCTGACATGCCAGACAGATCAGCCTTGCTACTGCTAAAGAGATCCTGCACTCCCAGGCGGCCAAGGTTGGAATTGAGTGTGTAGCTTTCTTCCAGCTTGAATCTGGGCAATTTGACATGGACATCAATGTTTTCCAAGTTCTCACGCTTGGTCCATTCATGAAGTTTTTCCAAAGTTAATTGCTCCTCAATCTAGAATTAATGTAAGGCAGGAAGAAGTTAATTTATTACTGTGATAAGGTACTATTAAAATGAATGGATTCACAATTGGCACTAATCATACAGTTTCCTTCACACTTTCTGCCCCTACAGATTGTACTTAGAAGATTTCAGTTTTGTCTGTCAGTTGGTGGAGTATAGCAGAACTGTTTTCTAGTTTCTTGAGGGTCCAGGTACAAACACAATCAACACCAAGTCTGTCAGCCATTTCTCCACTCTCCTGCTCATCTGCCCATCCATCCTTCTCTTGATCCATCACCCACCCAACTCTCTCTTCTTCCCTCCTGCTCTTCATTCAGTCCACCCATCTATCCATCTCTCCATTCACTCAGGATTTCCTAAACCCCTATCACACTAAATCACTTTGATAAGCCATCACAGCTTTTATTATTGTAGTTGCTTGAATGGTACAAGGGAAAATTTAAAAGTTTCTTCTATTTATTCTGAAACATCCTAAAGTTGCAGTGATCTGTAAACTCCACTGTAGCTGAAGTAGTCTCTAATAACTTCCAGATAAGAATTAAAAAAGGTAGACAATGTATGGGACTTAGTTCATTTAAAACAAGGAAAGAAGCTTGCATGGGGCACACAGCTGCCATCCCAGCATCTGTGAGCCACTGACGAAAGGTTGTGAAGTTAAGGCCAACCTAGACTGCACAGCAAGACCTTGTCCATGGAGTGGAGTGGAGTGGAGTCAAGTAGAGCAGAACAGAGGAGAGAGGAGTGGAATAGAATAGATACATAGAATAGAATAAGGATACTAATGGCACCAACTTTGTAGCATTGTTGTGACTATTGAATAAATCAATGTATTTACAGGGATTGACACAGAGTAAGTACCATATAAATATCAAATATTATTGTGCCTCTATTGGACTAGAACAGAACCACTGTTCTATGAATAGTGAAAATTTCTTTCTTGAGATTAGAGCCTCATTTTGTAATAAAATAAAACACCAGAAAGAAAATACAACTGACAAAAGGACCACATTCATAGTGTCAATAGTCAGCACCTACTCTGTACATGAGAATGACCCCCGGTCCTTCCTGATTGCCATTGTAGTCTGGAAAGGAACAAGAGCTAAGACACATGGTGCCCTAGGATTTCTGAGGGAAACTGTAATCTTCACAATTGTGTCTACTTCTAACCCTGTCAGGAGACACCCAATCCCCAAAGATGTAAATCACTTCTTACTATACTTTCTTTAAAGTTACTTCGAGAGACTTTCTGTGAGGGACCACTCATCACTGTTCCACTTTCCTTTAAATCCTTAGATGTTCCTCTGTGGCTCATGGAAAGCCACAGATATTCTGAATATTTAAACTGTAGGTTTCTGGGTTGAGAGTGTGGCTCAGCGACAGAACACTTTCTTAGCACAAGGTACTTGGGTACTTCAAATAATAAGTAGTAATAATAATGATGATGATGATGATAACAGTATAAACATGAGGCCTCAGAGGAGCAAGCTCTGACAGACTATATTAACAAAAATGGTGGTGAACTGGAAGGGATTTCCTGTAAAGTCTATGGATGAACAGCAAGTGTGTGCAGTACAGTGCACGTATGGGAAGTATAAGCACAGCATGGTGAAAGGAGCCATGAATCATGTTGCCGATAGCAGATACCTTCTTAAGACCAGTGGACTCATCCTCAATGTCTTCAGGCAGCAGAATGACCATGCTAAGTTCTTCCCCCTGGTACGGCAGCTCCAGCACCTTGCATTTCAGATCCTGAATGTACCCGAGTGGAAGTTTTTTCTTTTGATACATCATCTTCACTGTTTTTGTGTCTTTCTGAATGGTTACAAAAAGAAAATCACCCCAATTATTCCCTCTTGTCTTTCAAAGAGAGGAATTTGGGGCCTTGGGGGAGGAGTTCTCAGTGGTAACAGCCTGGCTTAATGGGGAGGCCCTGTGGTATATCCCTGGCACTCACACACATACAAACAAGAACGGCCCAGGATGATAATGTCACCTGACCTTATTCAATCGGAATGGAGCATCGGTTGTGTCCTGCTTACTGAATTTATCCTTCCACATTCCCTTGAAGTAGATGGCATTCACCAGCACAAGTTTGGTCATACTGTCAACCACACCCGCAGCTAACAGTTCTGGAATTTTCCCTGAAAAGATAAAGTTAGCTTTTTTTAAAGCTCCGCATTGGAATTCCAAACTGGAACTGATAATTTATTAGCTCGAAAATGTGATTCAGACATAAAATTCACACTTTATTTTGCTTTAACTCAGTGTTAAGTTAGAAACTTGTCCCATTTTTATTTAAAAATAAGCCAATTTGTAAGACCCACAAGTCTCACTGAGAGAGCTTGTGTCTAGCATGTCCTAAGGTTCCACCCCTTGAACCAGGAAAATAAAATCACTGAAATAACTCAAATGTCTTCAAAGGTTTAAAATGAGAACATTCTCCTTTCCTGGGTGGAGCCAATAACCCTTATTTTGTGAATGATTGCTTCTTTACAGAAAACAAACAAAATTCCTTAGTGGAAATGTTTGTAGTCACTGGCAAATGATGTCTTCAAATCTGCTAAGTAGAAGCCTGCTCTCATGAAAAGGATTTTTAACAAATCTCTAAGAGATGAGACTTAGCCAGTAGATAAGTCTATTGAAACAGAAGCCATTCTCCGCACAGCCTGGCACACTGCTGGGTGGAAAGGGACGGGCTCCTCTGGGTGCTGACTCACACGTAGCAAGACTAAAGAGATCCATTACCAAGCTGAATTGGGCCCAGAGGGTGAGTCACTCCTGACTCACTACCTGGAGTTACTGTAAGACAAGAGGCTGGCCGAAACTATTACGATTTCACATGTTCTGTGAGGTTTCACAACCCATTTCTTTCAATACAAGCATGAAACATCTTGGGACAGGCATTTTTATTAATTTTATTCTGCATTTCAATGTTGATTTTAACTTTACATTGTAGTGGGGGAACCCATAGGTACTCAACTGCTTCCATTAAATCTCCCCACTGATAAATTTCTAACATCTGAAGTTCTCCCTTATACTAGGGAGCACGCCAGTGCCCATAACTCAGGAATTGGGAAGCTGATGGAGGGAGAAAGAAGGAGATGCAAGTGAGAGAATGGAAGAGAGAGTAAGAATCTGTGCACAATGGCTCTGCTATGATTCAGAAGGGCTCCCCAAATGTTCATGTCTTAAAGGTTTGGTCCCTGATCTATACAGCATTGAAAGGCAGCAGAACCTTTAAGATGTGGGGCCTAGTCAGGGTTCTTTAGGTCACCGGGGAATGCATTTTCTTTCTTTCTTTCTTTTTTTATTTTGAAAGAGGGTCTTGCCATATATACTCAAAGCAATCCTCTTGCCTCAGCCTTCCAAGTGCTGGGATTGTAGGTCTTCATCATCAAACCCATTCTGGGGGAGGGATGCTGTTATTGAAAATAATGGTAAGACACTGGTCTCTCCCTCTTCCTTTTTATTCACCAGTGAGGTGAACGGGCCTCCTCTGCCATGTTGTCTCACCACAAGGCACTGTATTTTCATAGGATCAAATCAATAGGGTCAATTGGTTATAGATGGAAACCACCAAAATTGTGAGTCCAAATCAACCTTATATCTCTATAGCTGATTGTGACAGTTATGAGCAACAGCAAGAGGAAGCTAACAGAGCCAGCACAGCGCAGTCTCTTACCTTCAGTTTGATCTTTGACCCACTTGTTTATGGCCTTCCTTGCATCGTCAGAGGCATGCTGAAAATCTACCGGGGCCAGGTCAGCACCGTACATTTTCTGGGTTGAAGCCAAGAACTCCTATTTTTCAAAAAGAAAGGGGTATGAATAACTTCTATTCCCTAAAGAAGTTTTCTAAAATCCTGAAAAGAAAAAAGTCACAAAAATTAAAAAGTTTCGTTAAAATCTAACCTTTGTCCTTTTTTGTTGTGCTGAAAATGTACTAAATTTACTCTCCTAACCATTTTTTAAGGTTATGGTGGAGTAGTGGTAAATGTTTCTCTTTATTTAACATTTCTGATGTTAATACAAAGGTTGCTAATTCTTTTTGAATCTTACATCAATGCTTCATAAGCCATCAAATGTTGATTATACTTCTAGTGGCTTTTCAGTTCTGCTTTTGCTTTGTGTGTGTATGCATGTGTGTGGTGTGTATGTGTGTACGGTGTGCATATCTGTGCATCTGTGGAGTGTAGGCGTGTGTACATGAGTGTATATGGGCATGCATACCTGTGCATTTGTGGAGGCAAGAGACGTTATCAGGTGTCCTGGTCTTACGCTCTGTCTTATTCCTTTGAAACAAGGTCTCTTCCTGAGCCTGGCTAGGGTGGTGGTCCCAAGCCCATGATCCACCTAGTTTCATTCCCCACAGTTCTGGGATGGCAGGAGAGTATGAGGCTATGTCTGGCATCTTTTACGGGTACCGCATCAAAACTCAGGTTCACATGCTTGCATGGAAAGCTCTCTTACCCACTGAGTCACTTCAATACTGCTCTTGTTTTAGTAAAGCATCAAGGAAGGAACTTTTTGTTAGAAAGACTGTGAGATGCAAACTCCATCTGCATTCTCTGTTGTTTTTATGAATGACCTGCAACATGGCTGTGATGGGAAAAGTCCGTGTCACTTTAGGCAGTTTCAGAATGTCGAGTGCTCTGTACTTACGGGAAGGAAATCGTAGGTTTTCTCTCCATACAGTCTGTTAGCAAGTTTCAGAGTGTGGGAAGCCCCACGTTTGCTCACTTCAGCATTCAGGCTTTGAAACCTTAAATGAGTGTCCTCAACGGCATCGAAATGCAAGGCCTAAAGTAAAGAAAACATTCTTTATACAATCATTGATTTTGAAGTTATAAAATGATTCCTTGGTGTCTGCTTCCATCAAATTATTATTTTTTCTTAATGCTGATTAGCTCCAACCTAGTGCTTTATTAATATGTCATCTGGAGAGCAAACAAAACGCAACCAGAAATATACGGCTCAGTGAGACCTAATAATTACATTAAACTTGGCTTCTAAATAATTTTAATAGTTTCACAAACATGAATGGTTAACACACTAAATATTTATATCTGATTTTCCCCCCAAAAGATTAAATGGTATGATCATGTATATATTATGGGGCATATACAATTCTGCTAAAAAAAAATCTCAGAAATAGTGAAAATAAGTGAGACCCAAAAGGTAAGACTGACTGGGGCCTTTTTCTTTTGTTATCTTACTAGAGTCTACAACTCACTCCCTTGAAAAATAACTTCCTTAAGTCTATTCTAGTAAGAGTGTAATTCCTCGTGTATTAGGGGCCAATCAATGGGCCCTTTATGGTTTTATGAGGCCTGGGCTGGTTACTCACTCTATGACACAAAGGACAAAAGGCACATAGGGTTCACAGTTCATGCTACTCACTGAGGTATGCACTGTTTGCTATGAGGATGCACCTTCTAGAATGAAATGCGGAGGAAGAAGCCTTGAGACTACTCATTCCTGAAGTTGTCAGCCCTGTAAAGCCCACAACATTGAAGTGGATGTGTCCTGTGAGAGGCACCTAGCAGCAGGTGCATAGTAACCAGGCAGGTTTAGTTAGGAAACCCCTTCCTTATCCCTGTCTAGGCTTCTAAAGGTGGCAGAATTCCCTCTCAGCACACATTAAGGAAGACTAGGAAGCTTCAGGAAGAGAAACAAAGGTGACCTGCTGTCTCGTGTGTGTGTGTGTGTGTGTGTGTGTGTGTGTGCCCGCATGGTGGTGGAGTGTTGATCCTTTTCGCCAGGTCACAAGGACTCTCCAATCCTTCCACAGAACTACAGCCAGTTAAAGGAAGCTGCAGAGACTCACAGAGTTAACCCTGGGAACACAGACAGGTGGCTGGCTATTTTTTTACCTTGTCCCTACAAACAGGTACCACCACCACCCTGCCTACTGGAGCATGTTCCCATATCTCTCACTGTATTACAGGCACAATAAATGAGGATTGGTGTTCCATGCAAAATGAAGATGGGACGAAGCCTGCTCTGAGGAGGTGGAGGGCTTACCGGAAAGCTGTCAGACTTACTCCTGGGAATAGAAACACCAAGCCTGCAGGTTTGTCTTTGTTCATGCTACGCCACCAACTGAACAGAAAGAGGCTCTTTGTGTAGTTAAAGATGATAGAGAATGAACAACTGATTGTTCTCAGAGGGACTTTTCAGAAAGTCTGACTGCACCCCGAGCAGCTACTGAACCCAGTTCAACATGGTTTAGAAAACACCAGGAGAGCTCAGAGGCACGGCTGTTCGCAGGGAGTGAGAGAGAGCTGGCCAGCTTTGCTTCTGCTCACCTTAGAGAGCTGGGCTGCAGTGTCGCCTTTGGTCCCCAGAAAGACCATGGCCAAGGCAGAAGAAATGCTGAAGGGTGAGAAGAAGATGTTCTCCGTGGAGTTGTTTTCAGTCAGGGTGCTGAACAGCTCCAAGGCAAAGAGGGTGTTGGCTGTGCTCATGGTGAAGGCTGCAACACGGAACCAAGATCAGCATTCCCCGCTACTGCACCAGCAAGACCATCTCCCTTAACTTTGCGAACCAGCCCTAAGACCCTGCAATTTAGGATCTCCCAGGCTCCCCATCCCGCCCAGTCCCAACCTGTCCAGTCTTATCTTTCTCAAGAGGACAAGAATAACCCCCTAGGCACACAAAATGGGGGCTAGACTTCAGCTGTGACACAGACCCAGAGCCCAGGGTGTCTTATGACTCTAACCTTCCAGACAGTGAGCTTGGCACAGCTCCCCCCATTACATAGCCTTCTGTCTGGAGCTCTCTCTCCCTGCGTTAGTCAAGTCCTTGTTCATCTGGGCAATGAATCCAGAAAACCACATCGACTTACTCTGCACACAAGCAGATTCTGGTAAAGATGACAATGTTATCACTCTCCCAGAATCAGACCATGAGCAACAGGGAAGAGGACTCTCTGGAGTCCCTTTTGCAAACATCTAATGTCTACAGTGGGTAAGTGTTGCTTGGGGGGCCATCTGCTGCTAACCTGGGTCTCTCCACTCAAAGCTTGTTTGTTCAAGTACTGGCCAATCACAGGGGCCATGGCTACTTAGCAACCAGGGCCAAATCCAGTTCTTATTATTGAGGATCTAGGATCTCACCCGCTCCCCTCGGAGCCTCCCTGCAGACAGGATTGACCCGGCACGGCTGCTGGGCATTGTCCCTTAGCTCAAGGTTTAAAAAGGGAGCTGGGGGCGAAAAGAAAATTCTGACTGGGATCGCCCTCCCTCTAGCCCCGGCGGGTGTGAGGTGGCGCTGGGGATCCAGGAAGCATTACCTGATCAGCTTGAGTGAGCGTTCTACGCAAGGAGCACCAAGCGTCCTTCTGCCAATCACCTCACTACGAAGCCACCCGCCGGCCTTACCTATGACCTGTGGCGTAGCAGTATCAGCTGCAGCAGTTCTAGGAAGAAGCGCGCCAAGGGCCAGCTGCAGCCCTTATAGTATGCGGAAGGGGAGTGTCGTCTTGGCAGGCCCAGCCTCGGTGGGAAGGTTCATTCCTTGGTGACTGCTTACAACTAAGTTTGCCAGACAGCAAAAGGAAATCAGAAGTTTGAGTGACCGGCAGGGACTCGTACTTTTCTCAATTCTAGGTCTTACTCTGTTTCCCTAAGCAGAGATCTAATAAATTATTTCTTCCTGAGCTGTGAACACCGAAAGAATAAATGTCGCCTCTTACAGGTGAAAGGATTCCCTTTTGAGTTCCATTGAAACAGTGGGAAAAACTCTAGGGATCGTTTGTGTGTGTGTATGTGTAACACACACACACACACACACACACACACACACACTAGAGGGGGGTGGGTGGAGAAACACATTTGTGGCCCTTCGTGGGGAAAGATCCTCTTGGATAAGGTAGCTAGTTCCAAGCAACATCCTTGACTGCTCTACCTTTCGGGTCCCAAGGCTAGTGTCTGGACTTGTAATGTCAACAGGACCTTTCAGTTGTTGTTGGTTCGGTTGTTGGTTTCAATTGTTGTTCAGTTAGTCCTTGTCTGCACACAGGGATCCTTGGATTGTCCCTTCATTCAGTTGCCACACTGACTAGGTGTCCAGGCTGTTGGCAATGGCAGAGGAGACAGTAAAGATGTAGCCTCATGTGGTGGCAGGGGTGGTCAGCATGGTCCTAACTATGCAGGGCCTGTTGTGTAGATTGTTTATGCCCAGTCTAGGTCAGAAGAGTGCCACAGTGACCAGATAGTGGTCATGCCCAGTGTACCCATGTGATTATAGTTTTACAGAGTCATCAGTGGGCACACCCCTGAGTCCTGGACCTTAAGCCACAGAGGAGCCAGACAGTATAGGTCACTCAGTGTCTGCTAATAAGTTAGCTTGTAGAGTCAGCTGATCCCTTGGTATTTCATCTGGACCCAATCTTTAATACATCATTTCCATTAAACGACAAAATTCTGTTGTGCCTATCTTTTTTAACCCAATTGTGTTGCAGATCGAAATACCCAAGACTGGAGGATTATAAACCACAAAAATTTGTCTGACAGCTCTGCAAGCTAGGGAGTCCAAGTTGGTCAGGTTGCCAGCAGGCTTGCTGTCTGCTTTCAATGTGGTGTGCCCTGAAGATGGTGAGATTCAGTGGGTCAAGGTGTTTGCCACTAAGCCTGATGACCCGAGTTTGAAGCTTGGAATCCACAGTGTAGAAAAAGAACTGACTCCAGAAAGTTGTCCTCTGACCTCTATTTAGGTGCCAGAGCATGCACAACCACACCCTTGTGCGTGTGTGTGTGCGCACACGCGTGCACACACATACATGCTAAAAGAAAAATCACCTCGTTGCTGTGTCCTCAAAGATGGAAAATGGAATCATAAAAAGAACTGAATACCTCTTTTAAGGGTCTCAATCCCACTCACAAGGGACTTCTTAATACTATTAGAGGATTAAGTTTCAATATGAAATTTAGAAACAACACAAACTTGAAAATCACAGTCCCAACCACCAATCTTGGTCTCCTCAAACACATGTCTGATATGGTTGGAGTGTGTCTCCTGGACATAACCCCTATTGTGAGGTATCAAAAGGTAGAAACTTCGTGTGGTCTTTGGGAGGTAGCGGCTTTGAGAGGCGATAAGATTACATCAGGTTTTATTATTTTGTTGAATATATTTTCTGTGCCTTTGAGCTGGAGTTCTTCTCCTTCTTCTACCCCTATTATTCTTAGGTTTGGTCTTTTCATGGTGTCCCAAATTTCCTGGATGTTTTGTGTTAAGAATTTGTTGGCTTTAATGTTTTGTTGACCAGTGAGACTATTTCCTCTATAGTATTTTCAGCACCTGAGATTCTTTCTTCTATCTCTTGTATTCTGTTGGCTATACTTGTCTTTGTAGTTCTTGTTCGTTTACCCGGATTTTCCATATTCAGAATTCCCTCAGTTTGTGTTTTCTGTATTACTACCTCTATTTCAGTCTTCAAGTTTTGAACTGTTTGCTTAATCTGTTTGAGTGTCTTTTTTTTCTTGGTTTTCTTGGGTTTCTTTGAGGGATTTATTAATTTCTTCCAATTTTT
>LOEQ01003107.1:99755-110126 GCA_001685075.1 Bramus lutescens | reverse complement strand
TGCCTTACCCTCTCTGAGGATTGGATGGGGGTGGGGTGGGAGGGTGTGTGGAGGAAATTGGAGGAGGAGAGGGAGTGGGAACTTGGATTGGTATTTTTTTTAAATCTAATAAAAAAATATATCAGGTTGTCAGGGTGATTCCCTCATTAAATACTAGCTACTGCTCCGTGACCACTAGGTGACCTCAGCTTTTACGTGCTATATGAGTCCAGTGCTTGTGACTTTCCCAGGCTGCTGCTGTCTCTTAGCAATTAGTTCCACAACTCTGTAATCTTGAAATCTTATCCTATGATGCCATACATCTCCTTGGGATTCTGCCCAGATGAAGGCTACTGTCAGATGCCCAGTCTTGAACCTTGAGAATTCAGTTATCCAGCCTCAAATGTTTTATTGTAGCAACGTAAGTGGACCCCGTCCTTTTCACATACAAAATACATCCATTCCAAGTCTCCCAATTTAATTCTAGTATTACCAAAATAAGATATGAGATTCAAAATATTATTCTTAGAGAGTCTTTGAAACCAAACAAGTTAATTTCTTTCGAACTAAGGTAATATCAGCTTAGGACAGACATTCCGTTTTTAAAAATCAGTGACAGGCAAGGAGAAAGAAGTGGAAGTCTACACAAATGTCCAAAGCCCAGCGTTACAAGAACTATGAGACTTTAGGGTGTCTAGGGCTCTAGAGGAGCCTATCCCCCTGGACCACTAGGTGGCGCTCACGCAGCAGCTTTTACAGACCGAGTCACGCGTTTTATGGCTTTCTGAGGCTCCTCTGGAATCCTGGAAGAGGCCCCGCCTCTAGCTCTGCGAAACCTCTTCCTTGTGGGGACTCTACAGTGGCACAACTCCTGGCTCCAATAGACATTACTCTGTGGTGGCTCCACTTCTGCTGCCACTCTGCCCAGGACCTGCCTCTTAAAGGCATCCCTTGAAATCCAGAAGAATGTGTCACACTGCCCCATCTCACAATCGGCTGGCCTGACACCTTGAAGGACAGTAGAACCAAGGAGGGCCACATAGGAATGTGGGTGCAGCTGAGGTATCCCAAGTTCCATAGCGCACCAGGCTCCTCCCTTCAAACTCTTCTGCTTGCACTCGGGTTTGGGATGGGCATGACATTTGGAATAATCCATGTGATTTTGACTCACTTTTCCTTGCAGTAGTGATAAATAGCACCTGGCTTCTTGCAGTATTAATCTCTTTATCAAAGATTAGTTTAGGGCACACTCTTCATCTTCTTTCCTGCGCATGCACTTTCTTTCTTTACATGGTGGAGCTTTTCCTAAATCTTCAAGTTTGGTGCTTGCCATCCCCTCTACCCAGAGAGGGAGAGGGAGAAGGGAGGAAGTTCACTCACTGGTTTTATCCTGAGGAAAGTGCTAAGTTGCTCAAACTGGCCTCTCAGTGGTCATCCTCCTGTCTCAGCCTCTCAAGTCGCTGGGGTGACAGTCTTGCTTATGCGCCATCACACCTGGCTTCTCTTTAGGGCATAAATTCTGTCTTTAGCTTGTTGCCTTCTTTTATTGTACATTAAGCAATCAAATACTCTTAACAATTTCCTCAGAAGTTTTGTCTTGTTTCCATTTTTACCAAATATCCTAGCTCATTGTTTTCACCCACAGAACATCAGGGCACGAGAATAATTCTGCCAAGTTCGCTGCCACTTTGAGAGGCCAGTCTTTCCTTGGGCTCCCCACACCTTATTCCTCATCTCCATCTCAGATGCACTCAGAATTGCCATTACCGTCCGTGCTTCTGCCAACATTTGCATCAAAGCCATTTAAGACATCTCTCAGAAGGGCTGGGTCCTCCCGGCAGCTCCCCACTTCTGAGCTGCNNGCCATTGGCATCCTTAATGTTCCATCAGTAGAAATCTAGAGGCCTTTATTGTGCACCTCAAACTCTTCCAGTCTGTCACCACTCACAGCCAAAGCCGTTGCCATGTTTGGGGGTGGTTACTGAAGCCACAGAGCAAACATAATATTAATATCTTAGTTTGTGGTATTGTAACTAAATAGTGAAATGGAGTAGTTTGGTTTTTAAAAAATTGTTCCTCTAAGGCCCTGCCCCTCTTTAGGGCAGCACAACAGAACCAATCTTATTAGCACAGCTGTGGGACAGCCAGCCCCAAAACTGACCAAGGCAGAACTGTCCCCATTTCCCATCAGGACCCAGGGTTATCACTTGGCCAGGAAGGGTCCTAGTGAGGGCCCAGAATCGATCTTGTGGTGGAGACCAGGGGCCTGGAACCAGACCAATGCCTCTTTGTAATGAGCACTTGCAAGGAGAGATGTATGGGGCATAAACCGTCACTTGTTGGGTTGCACTGCATCTTCCAGGACAAGATTTTTAATTTGTTCCTTTTTTATTCCCTCATTTTATTTTCTTCCTTTTTTTGCTCTTAAATTTTGTTTCCTTGGGAGGGTACAAAGGGATGGAAATGAATGACATCAAGATACATGATGTGAATTTTTTTAATAAATTAATAATAAATTTATTTTTTAAATGTAAAAATAAATTAAAAATAAGTCAATTAAAATTGTTTCCCTCACTTTTAGAGGCTGAAAGCTTGAGGTTCTGGGATGCTCTGTGTTTGGTGAAGTTTTCTCTCTGCTTCTGAGATAGTGTCTGCTTGCTGAGTGCTCCTGAGGGGGGTTCACCCACATTAATTACTAATCAAGAAAATAACCTCACAGGATTGCCCACAGGCCAGTCTGATGGGGTGGGTTATTTTCTCAATCAACATTCCCTTTCTCCAACTGACTCCTCTTATATCACATTGACAAAACATAAACCAAGAAATACCCTCAAAAAGGGCCCTGATCCCACATGTGAGGACTCACTCCACCACTGCATGAGTCCCTAAGGACCCCAAATCTTAGTAATATCACACTGGCGGCAGAATATCAGCATATGAACTTTGAGGGGATGACTTCTGAACAAAGTACATTTTCTATGCTATGTGGGAACACAGCTTCCTTCCTATTCCGCCTTTTCTCTCATGTAAAGCGACTGTGAGAAGCTTCCCTGACATTGAGCCTGCTGGAGGTCTTCACAAGACAACTTCATCTATAGCCCTGCCATCTGGGAGAAACGTGTGGGCATTGCCATGTGCCCCACCCTGCCAGTCTTCCTGGCCTATTCTGTTCTATAGTAGCACAGAAAAATCCCAGTTCTCTAGGAGTTTCCCGTTATCCCCTGCCTTCAACTGCAGTGATTTCCTCTTACTTCAGAGGGATAAATTCTGACATCCCCTCCCTCCCAGAGGATGTCCCAAACACCAAATGATCATGGTAGTGGACCTGGTAACCAGGATGGTGAGCAAGTGGCTGAGATATGAGTAATGTCCACAGCATGGTGACCCTTGACCATGGGAAAATGCACCCTGGGGAAGGTAATGAAATGGTGTAAACTTCCATCCCGATACTCAAAGCAGCACAGAGCGTATTCCCTATGGGACTTCTGGACTTCTCCGTTTTGTGTTCTTGGAGCATGGTTTGCCATGGGTGACTGACATCATGGGAAGCAGACTGCTGTGCTCAGTTATTGCCACCCAGCTCTCAGTAGATGTGATTTGCCCTTAGCCCTGCCCTGCTCTTCCCATGTGCTGACCGCCCATTACTCTGGATTCTCACAGACACCTTGAAAGTCTTTCTTTTGCTCTTTGAAAGCATTTTGAATTAGTTTGGTCTCCTCCTATTCAGTTTAGAAACTATCTTGAGGCTACTTGGGACACTTTACATTGATGAGGAATTATGAGTCTCACAATAGAGTTTTACTAAATAGTGAAACATGATTCCCCCCCCCCTTTTTTTAGCTTTTAAACTTAGCCTATAGAACGCAAAATAATGGTTTTCATTATTACATTTTCATACGTATATATCATCATACTTTGCTCAGATTGATCCCTGCTTTCCTTGGCCCCCTTGGTGGGAACATGGATCTTCCTTCCCAATATAACCACTCTACTTTTATGTCTTAAAAATAATCTCGGTTCCACACTGAAGGAAGATGCCGTATTTGTCTTTAAGAGACTGGTTTGTTTCACTTAACATGTTGATCTCCAGTTCCATTCACTTGTTCTGCAAAAGACAGAATTTTATTCTTCTTTACAGCTAAGTAAACAGCATCGTACATACATACCATAGGAAAGTCACTATAAAGGCAAATTATTTCCATGACTTTACTTTCTGAATAACAATTTTTAATTTTATTATGTTTTAACAAATTGTGTGTGGGTGTGTGGGTATATGGGCAGCCCCAGCATGTTCACCACGTGCAGTGAACAAAGGGAGGCCAGAGACCTTGCAGAAATAGAATCTCTCCTTCCACCATATGTGTCCAGGGGATTGAACCCAGGTAGCCAGCCTTGGTGACAGGCACTTTTACCCACTGAGCCATCTCACTGCTCCCTAATATATTTTATTTTAGACAAAATACCTCAAAATCTAAACACAGTTTACAATAATCCATAAGCACTTCGAGTAATGTGAAACATTTAAACTTAAAAGTGAATTTTGTATGTCATAGTCTATATTTATATATTAAAGAGAAATATGAAAATCAACTTAATATTTGTTCAAATAAGTATTGAATTATCTTTTTTTTCTTTTCTTTGTTTGTTTTGTGGTACTGTACATGGTAGCCAGGGTCTCATCCATGAATGGCCACTGAGCTACAAGCCAGGTCTTTTAAACTTGTTTCTAATAACTTATTTTTAACTTGTTACAATTAACTCAAAATCACCAAACTGATCAAGTTTTTTTTTATAGTGATATGAGGATTCTGGGTGACAATGAGCAATTTTGGACCCTGGACTGCGGTTGTAGGTAACAAGGCAATCTTAGAAAAGTCTCTGTGAATAAATCAGGTGGCCCCAGTAACCAAAGCCACAAGAAAAGGAACACCAACCTCTCAGGGTTTCTTCTACAGACCAGAACACCCATAACTCCTGCAACTGCACTGCACAACTTCAACCAGGGAGCAGCCATGCACCACTAGCCAACAAACATGGCTGACTTCTAGGAAGCCCCGATGCCTGACAGTCACATGGCTTTTCTCTTTCCAGCCAGCTGTTTCTGCTCACTCAAGGCAGTTAGAATTTCACAACTAAATAATGTCTGGAAAATAAGCATGGAAAAAAGCCAGTTGAGATTTTCCTCCTTTCTTGTCCCTGAACTTTCTTTCAACTGTCTCAAGTTAAGAGCATTGGAGGTTTTTTTGTTTGTTTGTTTTGCCTGCTTCTGCCTCTGCTTGCACAACTAACTCATTTTATTCTTGGTCTCTGCTCAGTGCTCCTTCCCTGGCCTCTGGGTGTCTACTTTAGGCTAAAATTACTTCTTGTTTGACCAAGAGAACTTAGAAATGCTGTATATTTAGAGTCAATTTTATTATGGGTGGAGGGGGACACACTGGGCGAAGAACTGGGAGGGAGATGCAGAGATTCAGTGGACTCTCTGGGCTTGTGATGTGTTCGCCAAACCAGAAGCTCTTGTCAAGCATGCATTTCAAGTGGCCATTGGTTTGGACTAAGTACCTTAAGTAGGCCCAACATACCAGACTAAAATTCAAAATGGAGTCCTTCATGTTAAAATTCACATGACCAAACTGAACCTAAGGTGCTTTCTGACTTTTCATTTAAAAAAAAATACAGAAGTGAAAGAGAAAGATCACAAGCAGGCATCCCAAGAAGTCCTCTTTTAATCAGCATAAGACAAAGTTCTTCTGCTTTGATCCTTACAAAAAGGAAGCTCGATAATTTTTCTCAAGTTTTGAACTTAGTCTACTTGGGACAGTCAACCTCGGACCTAGAAACTTCCTGTTGGTGTGTCATGATTCACCTCCATTAACAAACACCCAGATATGGCCAGAGGCCTTGATAAATGAAAAAGTAGAGAAACTCCTATCATGCTGGAAACTCCAGCAGTACTTAAAGTTTCTGTATGAAGATAGTAAGCCATGGCTCCATATTTATAGTCACTCAGCAGCAGGGACAGACTGGTCACTTGCTCAGAGAAATGAATCACTCAAGAGACAGATTGACATTTGGGGATGTCAAAGTTCCTACCCATCCTCTGGGTTAGTTACTATACCTGACAGATACACTTTGAACAGGGAATTTCAAATGCCCTGGGCTAGGATAGCAAGCCAGCACGTCAACTCTCTCTGAGGTGGGTCATGGTTCTACAGCCTTGCCCAGGATACTCATTACAGCACACAGTATTGTGTAATCTTCAATAGTGAAGTTTCTATGGTTTGGATAGACACCCTGATGGCATGGGATGGGAAGTTGGTATCCAATCCAACAGTATTGGGTCCTGAAGAGAGCTGGTAGGTCATGAGGACTCTGCCCTCACAAATGGATTAATTCTAATCTCTTGTTTCTGTAACTATCTTCTACCCTCCCATTTTCCACATGAAATGATTCCAGAAGGCTATGACCTGACACAGCTTCTAGATCCAGACTTCACAGCCTTCAGAAGCATGTACCAAACAGGTTTTTGTTCATTAGGATAATCTTTCGATGTTACTCTGTTATTGAAGCCTAAAATGGCCTAACAGAGAAATGGCTTTTGAGTCTTACTTCATTTTTAACCTCTCCCCCTAGCATATGGTTAGCTCCGGGGCCTCCTAAATCTGCTGCTTATTCAGAGGCACTTGTGTGTGCCCAGGTGCCTTTGTAACCACTCCACTCACCTTTCACATAATCCCAGAGGACGCACGACACCTTTTGAGTTGTTTGGTATTGAAGGTGGGTTGAGTCAAAACCCTCCAAGAGCAAGTCTCTGGAAGGGGCTGCTATTCACTAACTATGCAAAGAGATTGGTCTTGTAGCTGAAGCTTGTGTGTTTAGCTGATAGCAAGGTGAGCAGGCAAGGTCAGGGCCCAGAGGTGAGGAGGGCTGAGGTTTCCTAAATGTGGTGCTGTGGGGAATTCTAAGGTGGAAGTACAGAGAATGCAGAAGGAAAAAGAGGAACCAGAGACGCTGGAATTTCGTTAGATTTTGTTCCCCTGTTGGCAGATCAATAGACACAAAATGCGACTGCTCTGTGGCCAAGAGGGTGAAGAGTCAGTGACAAACAAGAGGAGTTGCTGCTAGGGTGTGTCCTCCCCACTTCCTGGAGCTCTCCTGGAGCCTCTCCCTACCATTTGACATTTTTCTCATAGGTCAACCCGAAATGTGGGTTGGGGGGAAGACCACAAAGACAAGGTGCCACTGTCGTCATACGTCATATCACATCTCATCACTGTGAGTGGTTGCCGTTGATGATGTCTTGTGGCTGAGGAAGTGTTTTTCGGCTTCTTCACTATAACCTTCCCACTCACAGTGGCAAACATAGCTCCACCATCCCATCCTGCCCTTTGTTGCTCCGTTACTAACATCAACAAGATTCCAGACTTGCAGATGATCCCAGGCCTCTCTGACACTGACATCAAGTGAGAGGTGTCACGATTCCTCCAGAGAAAGCCCCTCAGATTCATCTCCACCTCTAGGTAGTTATCTCAGCAGTCATGCCCGTGGGTTCAGAAATTTTGTATGAAATCACGATATTAATTCTTAAATATTTCCATATAGTTCAGAAAATTTCTTGTTACATTGTAGAAATGAACCTCAGTCTTCCACAGGAAACTTGATATTATGACTTTACTGGTCCAAATTTGTGGAGGTGAGTCTGACAATTTGGTGTGTATACACAGTGTCAAAGGATGGCAGGGAAATTTTTTACCTCCTTAAATATTAAAAGATTTTGGATTAAGATATAGTACTTGTATGCATTCTTTGTTTGCAATCTGATATTTCAATATATGTGTGCAATAGGTGTTGACCAGATCAGAGAAATAGTTCCAATTTTTGGTCATTTTTTGTGTCTGAGGACTTCAGGCTCACTTGTCCTATTATGCATTAAACATATAACCAATTACTGTGAACTCTGGTTTCCTCACTTTGTAGAAGAACACTAGAGCTTAGCGCTTCTGTTTTCTGATAGCCATTATCCAGCCTTCCCCTAATTCTCGTTCCTAGTGATGAGTAGTCTGCATCCAGGTTGACTTTTCACATGTTCTTACTTATAAACAGGATGTTCTGCCCAAGTGCACAGGGACAACTCACTATAGACCAGACCTCTGCCATTAGACACTGTGAGCTAAAACTCACCTTTCATCATTAAGTTGGCCTCTTATGTATCCAAGTCACAACCATGTAAGAGTGATTAATTCAATAGCCTCACCAACCCTTGCTGTTATTTGTGTAGAATTTAAAAAATAATAGTCATTCTATCTAGGGTAAGATGACACAGGATTAATATCCAGAATATGGAAGGGACTTAAAAATCTCAGTAACAACAACAAAAACAAAATAGTAACAATCCAGCTTTAGTAATGGGGATACTATCAAGGTCTGCCTTGTTGACGACATCAGATTGCCCAAACCTCTGAATAAAATAACCCGATACCACTATCACCCTCAAATTCAAAATGGGCAAAAGACATGAACAGATTTTTTCAAGAAATTCCAAAAAGGCTTCTTTCATCTCTGCCTCCATTCCCTGGGGACTCCATAGTCTTTGTGAGACTCACCCCTCCTTCCTTACACCATTCCTCTCTGCCTCTATTCCTTGTGGACTCTAAAGATCCTTATGGTAGGCCCAGCTTTTCTCTCTCCTTTAGACCTTCTCAATTCCCCCCACAACTCATCCCCATTCCTTTCTGTCAGTCCCCAATACCTAGAAACACTTTATACCCAAGACCCCCAGTGGCCACACCTATCAGGGACTCAGAGGTACTTCCTACTAGGCAACTCACAGTTACCACACTCTAGTAAGAATCAAAGAGGTGACAGAAACCAAAGAATAGAACACTCACCCAACAAAGACAAGACCAGATATCAGCACCTAGGATTACATTCCCTCCCTACCCAAGACACCACATAAAATCACAATAATATCCAGGACAATCAGTCTCCACCAGAGCTTGATGTTGTTGACGCACATGACAAGGGCTTTGAATAGGCATTGTGAATATGTTTAAAAGCCTTAAAGAGGATATGAATACATTTATCACAATAATATCCAAGATGATGTGTCTCCACCAGAGCTCAATGTTGTTGAAACATAAGACAAAAACTTTGAATAGACATTGTAAATATGTTTAAGGATCTTAAGAAGGATATGAGCAAATTTATTAATGAAATCTGTGAAAATACAAACAATGGAATGAAATGAAGAAACAGTTCAAGACATGAAAGTGGAGATGGAATCACTAAGGAAAATCTAAACTGAGGTAAAACTAGAAAAAAAGGCAACAAAAAGAAAAGAAAATTTTAGGAAGTCAAGCAAAACCCTCAAGGATAAGCTTCATTAACACAGTACATGCCTGAAAGAATCTCAGGCACTGAAAAAAAAAGGTAGAAGAAACAGATATCTGTCAATAAACATGTTAAATCTCAAAAATATTCCAGGCACAAAGCATCCAGAAAATCTTGAACAGTATGGCAAAAGCACATCTATGAAGAATAGGAATAGAGGAAAGAGAAGAAACCCAGGTCAAAGGCACAGAGAAATATTGTCAATTAATCATAGAAGAAAATTTCCCTAATCCAAAGAAGAAAGTACCTATTGAGGTACAAGAAGCACCCAGAACTTCAAATAGACTGGACCAGAAAAGGAAGACCTATCACCACATAATAATCAAAATGCTATATGTATAGAACAAAGGAAGATTATATAAAGCTGTAAGGCAAAAAGATAAAGTAACATATATAAATGCAGAGCTATCAGAATAATACCTGACTTCTCAATGGAGACTTCAAAAGCCATTAGAGACTGGATGGATGCTCTACAAACTCTGAGACCACAGATGCCAGCCCAGACAACTATATCCAGTAAAACATTCAATCACAATAAATGGAGAAAGAAAAACATTTCATGATACAACCAAATTTAAACAGTATCTATCAACAAATACAGACCTACAGAAAGCTCTAGTAGAAAAAATTCAGCCTGAAGAGGTTAACCATACTCAGGAAAACACAATAAATAATTCCAGATCAGAAAATTAAAGGAGGGGGAAATCCATACCACCACCACCATAACAGCAACAGCAACAACAACAATAAAAATAACAGGGATCAATAAACACTGCTAATTGATAGCTCCCAATATCCCAATATTGGGGTCTCAATTCCCCCACATAAAGACACAGACAAGTAGATGGACATGAAAACAGGATTCATCCTTTTGCTGCTGTAAGAAACATATCTTAACATCAAAGAGTGTTGGGACCATTTGGAGTCCTGGCCTTCAGCTGCTCTTCCCTGCTAGAGCCTTCTGATTAGAGTTACTAAAAGCTGTGCCTTGCCTTGAGGATCAGA
>LOEQ01003107.1:87465-98403 GCA_001685075.1 Bramus lutescens | reverse complement strand
TTATTTCGGGGTATAAGCTAGCCGTGTGGGAGCTGGGCCGGACGAAAAGCAGGCCTGCGTTCCCCTTTCACTCTATTACTACAATTACATCCAAAAGGAGCTGATTGCAAGAAGTAATAAAACTTGTAGTGGAGATTAGTAAAATAGAGACAAACAAAAAAGTACAAAAAAGTCAATGAAACAAAGAGTTGGTTCTTTAAGAAAATTCATAAGCTTGACAAACCCTTAACCTAATTAAAGATGGAGAGAGAAGATCCAAATTAACAACATTAGAGAAGAAAGGGAGGGATACAACAGCCATCAAGGAAATCCAGAGAATCATAAGAACATATTTTGAAAACTTGTACTCCACCAAATTGGGAAATCTGAAACAAATCGATAACGTTCTCAATATATACCACTTACCTAAGTCAAATCAAGTTTAGATAAGCAATTTAAACAGAAATATAACCCATAGTGAAATAAAATAAATTACATAGGAGTAATTAAAATTCTCTCTCTCTCAAAAAAAAAGAGCCAGATGTTTTTAGGGCAGAATTCTGCCAGAATTTCAAAGAAGAATTAATATCAACACTCCATAAATTATTCTATAAAATAGAAGCAGAAGGAATACTGCCCAATTCCTTTTATGAACCCACAATTGTCCCGATACCTAAATCATATAGAGATCCAACAAAGAAAGAGAATTATAGACCAAAATTCTCAATAAAATACTTGTAAACTGAATCTTAGAACACATCAAAAAGATCATCTACCATGATCAAGTAGTCTTCATACCAAGATGCGGAGATGGTTCAACATAATAAATCAATAAATGTAATACATCATATAAACAGACTGAAAGGCAAAAAACATATGTTCATTTCATTAGATGCAGAAAAGGCCTTTGACAAAAATCCAAACCCTGTCATGATAAAAGTCCTGGAAAGAAAAGGATACTAGGTACATACCTCAACATAATAATGGCACTTTGCAGCCAGGAAATGGCTAACCTTAACCTAAATGGGAGAGAAACTCAAAGCAATTCACTAAAATCAGGAGCAAGGCAGGCTATCTACTTCACAATACTTATTCAATATAGTACTTGAATTCTTAGCTAGAGCAATAAGATAACTGAAGAGGACTAAGTGGAAACAAGTTGAAAAGAAAGAAGTCAAAGTGTGTTTATTTACAGGTGATATGATAGCATACTGAAGTGACCTTCAAATTTCCACCAGGAAACCCTTACATCTGATAAACACTTTCAGCAAAGTATCAGGATACAAAACTCAGTAACTCACAAAAACCAATAGGTTTCCAATATACAAATGAAAAATGTATTGAGAAAGAAATCAAGGAAACAATATCTTTCACAATAGCCTCAAAAAATATCTTGGGGAAACTAACCAAGCAAGTGAAAGACTTGTATAATAAAAGCTTTAAAACATTGAAGAAAGAAACTGAAAAAGATACCTAAAGATGGAAAGTTCTCCCATGTTCATGGGTCTGTAGGATTCGTATTAAAAATAGCTATCATACCAAAGCAATCTACGTATTCAGTGTAATCCCATTCAAAACTCCAGCACAATTTTTCACAGAAATGGAAAGGACGAATTTCAGGTTCACATGGAAACACAGAAAAACCCAGCATAACTAAATCAATCCTGAATAATAAAAGAATTAGTGAAGGTAGCATTTTCCCCAATCTTAAATGGTGCTACAGAGCTATAATAATAAAAACAGTATGATGTCTGCATAAAAACAGACACATTGACAAACGGAATCAAATTGAAGACCCAGACATAAATCCACACATCTATGGACACCTACTTTTTGACAAAGAAGTCAGAATACACAATGGAAAAAAACAGCATCTTCAACAATGGTGCTGGTCACACTGGATAGCTAAAGATAAAGAAAGCAAATAGATTCAAACTTATCCTGTGTAAAACTCAACTCCAAGCAGATCAAAGACCTCAGTAGAAGGCCAGATACACTGAGTTTGATAGAAGAGAAGATGGGGAATAGTCTTGAACTCATTGGCATAGGAAAAGACTTGCTGAACAAAACACCATTAGCACAGGCACTAAGATCAACAATTAATAAATGAACCACACAAAACTGAAAAGCTTCTATGTGACAAAAGACCCTTTCATTCAGACAAAGTGGCAGGCTACAGAATGGGAATTTTTCTTTTCTATCAAGTACCTATTTGGTAGAGGTATAACACTGAAAATAAAGTAAGAACTAAAAACACTTGGACATTGAGAAAAGAAATGACTCAGTTAAAAACCGAGTACAGATCTAAACAGAATTCTCAAAAGAGGAAACATGAACAGCTAAGAAGCACTTAAGCACTAGAGACTGGAACTCCCTAGGGAAGGGACATAGGATAGATACTTATGGATGGGTGGGGCAGGAATGGTGGTTGAAACAAGAGGACCCAATGTGCATGGAGGTGAAGTAGGGAGTATGGAGAGGGAATCAGATAAAACTAAGGAAAATTTGAGGAGTTGTATGGAAACCTAATATAGTGTCCCAAAATATATATTCATCTATGAAGGAGAGCTAGGTAGAATTTCCAAGTAATGGGAAAGATGGAGCCCCAACTGAACATCTCTCATTGTTAAATGAAGCCACCTCTAGTTCTGGGAATGTGTTACATCTAATTGAATTGTTAGACAATAGGACCTCATGGAAACCCCCAAACAACCCAGAGTACTGCCAAGACTGTTGACTGCTCTCCACAAAGTGATGGTAAGTTTCTATTGCTGAAGATAATACCTACACAACTCATTGAACAAAGAAGAGTTGAGCTGGTGCCTGCTTAGAGCCTTCGCCCGTATTGACTAGTGTCCATGGTACTGGATGGTACTCTGTACACTATCAAAGGAGGAAAGTAAACACCAACCCAGATACATACCCCTCGATCTATAATGATGAGATTCTTTCAAGATGAGCTAGTGTAATAGTGGCACAAAGCTTATGGGAGTAATCGACCAATATCAGAATGGATTTAAGTCCCATTCCATGATGTGGAACTCATACCCAAATCTGCTCAATGCCCATACCCAATCCTACCCATACAGTACCTAAGCTTTCATAGGCCTATATTCTGCTATATTCTGCTATATTCATAGATCAGTGTCTTGGTCAGCCATCATCAGAGAAGTTTCTTCCATAAGAAGATGGGAACGAATGCAGAGACCCATATGTGGACAATACACAGAAATTGAGAGACCATGGAACACTCAGTCCTAATTGGATGTCTCCATCAAATTCTTCCCCTCAGGGTTCAAGGAACTCTTCAGAAGACAAGGGAGATTGTATGAGTCGGATAGTATGAAGGACACTGAGGAAACAAGGCCTTGTAAACACAGCAGAACCGATGCACATATAAACGAACAGACTCTGTGGAGGCAAGCACAGGGCCTGAGTAAGTCTGGACCAGAAGGGGTCCCAGTGCTTGGAGGGGAACGTGGACACAAGCACCTGCTCATATGAAGTATTTATCTAATATTCTTTATCAATAAAAAACTCATGAGTCAGACATTGGGGTAAGAACCTGAATGATCAGAGAAGTGGCAGAGAAACAACCAGTGACCTCTCTCTCTCTCTCTCTCATTTTTTTGATCCAAAACGGCCGAGACACTAAGTTCTGCCCTACTACTTCCTGTGCCTCTCTGCCCTCAGTTCTCCAAAACATCTGTGGTTAATTTTGGCCGGCTAGTAGCTAGCTCCGCCCTCGGGCTCAAAACAAATTCTATTGGCAGTCTCAGTAGTGTCAGAATGCAATCAAAATATCACACAACATTCATGTGCTAGGAACCATCTCCAACTGGTAACTACTTGCAAAGGAAAAACGGTTTTTCTTCAGCAGAGCCTCAGTGGGGATATGACTACTTTTAAGGGCAGGACTCACGTCAAGCAGTAGAAGGGGAAACACCAAAGAAGCTCAATGGCATTTTTGGAGGTTCTTTGTTTCATAGTGCTTTGTCTGGGCATTTTTAGTTTTAGTTTTTTAACCCTCATTTTAGGTACATATATTTTGATTTCCAGTTTTGTGCTTTTATAGGATTTCTGTGTGTGTGAATGTGTGTGTCTCTGAGTCTGTGTTTCTTGTGCTTTTTCTTTGGTCTGTTTGTTTTGTCCTATTCCAGTTTTTTTTGTTTTATCTTATTTTTTATTGCTTTTTAAGCGCTTATTTCTTTTCTAATGAGAAAGGGAAACAAAGGGTATGGATTTAGATAGGAGGGGATGTGGGAAAGCTCTGGGAGAAGTTGGAGGAGGGGAAACCATAATGAGAATATATTTTATGAAAAAGAATTATTTTCAATAAAAATGAAAAATAAGAAATTACAACAGACAAAAAATTATTAAAAAATTTCAAAATCAATAACCATTTGGGAATGCAAACCAAAACCATAAAGAGAGATCAGCTCTATAAAAAATAACCTTTATTGTTGCAATGTCTTCTTTTAAGAAAATTAATTATTTTTTACTTTGGTGTGTATTGCTGACATGTGATATGTGTTCCATATCTGTGCCTGGTCTAAGAAGGCCAGAAGAATGCATTTGATTTCCTGGTATTGGAGTTATACATGGTTATGAGGCAAATTGTAGATACTGGAAATTGAACTTGGGTCCTCCAGAAGAGCAGCCTGCTGTGGAATATTATTTTAACTAGGCAAACATGTGTTACATTTGTTTATGCTGAAGAATATTACTTTAGCTATGTGAAGGTGTGTTACATTGTTTGTGCGGCATTTGTTTAATTATGCAAAGATGTGTTGCCTTTGTTTTATCTTGCTTGCCTAAGGCACCTGATTGGTCTAATAAAAAATTGAATGGCCAGTGGCTAGGTAGGAAAGAAATAGGCTGGGCTGATGGGCAGAGAGAATAAGTCCGAGGCGAAATCTAGGAGAGAGAGAGAGAGAGGAAGAAGGAGAAGGAGGGATAAAGAGGGAGCCACCGTGGTCATAAGCCAAGTTTCTGCCAGACAGACAGATACAAGAAGCAGGGAAGTCAGACATACAGAAATAAAGAAAGGTAAAAAGTCCTAAGACAAAACCTAGATAGAGAGAAACATATTAAAATAAGAGCGAAGAAAAGGTTGGGCATTCCTAACTAATAAGAAGTCTCTGTGTCTTGATTTGGGAGCTAGTTGCTGGCCCAAAAGAAAGCCTGGGGCAGCAGCCAGTGTGCTTAACCTCAGAGCCATCTCTCCAGCCCTGAAATTTCTTCTTATAAGAAATAGTCTGTTGTACTTTGTGAAGGTGGACCAAAGGCCCGACTTCTTCTGTTCTTTATTCTTTGTCAAGTTCTGTATGAACAACCTCTGCCTTTCAAGGAAACCGGAAATCACTACCAATTCAAACGGAACACTCCCGCCCCTGCTTCAGCAGTGAACTACAGCATGCACACTCTGGGGGTGGGGGGAGGGCTGTTTCTGTATCTGTCACACTTTTAGCACCGGGACAAAGTGATTGCAATAGCAACTCAAAAGAGGAAGGCTTATTTGGGCTCGTGACCTCAGAAGTTCAGTCTGTGGTTACTCATTCATATTCCTTGGGTACTGACATGAGACAGAGCGTCATGAATGTGGCTGCTTAGCGTGGAACACTTCTCATGCTGCGGAGACCATAGGAAAAGATGCAGAATGGAAAGGGCTGGGTGGCAGACCTTTCTCTCTCACAGACATACCTCATTCACTCCTTCTCCCTGCAAGGCCTGCCTCCTAAAGGCCCTGCTGCCTTCCAACATGGCTGTCTGCTGAAAGGCAAACTTCAGCATAGAAAATTGGGGGAAACATTTAAAATACTAAACGGTAATCTATCCCTGGTCCCTGAGTGCCGATGTCCCCCATTCGATGCAAACTGAGTTCAGTCTATCGCTAAGAATCCCCCACAGTTCCAACACAGTGGAAATGTCTAAGTACATAGTCTCCTTTGAGACCCAAGGCACACTTAGTGTTGAAGCAGCTGTGGAAAAGCACAAAGAACACTGCACATGCCTCCAATGTACAGCAGCAAGTGCACACTCCTTTCCAAAAAAAGAGAGGCTGGGAAAGAGTAAGGAGGACTCAGGCTAAAATGAGCACAAAACCCAGCATGGCAAAGGTTAAATCCTTTAGCTGTGTCTGGCATCCAGAGTCTGTGCTGGACAATACAAGCGCTAACAGGCCTGGGCAGCCGCATTCCTGTGACCTGGCAGGCTGCAGTTCACCTGCCCTTGCTGTCTGAGGCTGAATCTACTCTTTGTCTACAGCTTTGCTAGGCAGCGGAGGCACCAGGGAATTGGAGGAGTGTGGAACACCAGCGTAGCTCTTCCATGTTTGACTGGTTTCTTGAAATGGCACTGATCCTTCCCCACACTGGCCTCCAAAGCTTTCTTTGGAAATCTCAGTAGAAGCCTACACAACCCCATCGCCCTCTCACACGTACGAAGCCAGCCAGCAGTAGTGGGAATAAGGCCAACGTGCGCTGTGGCTGTGGTGTTCTCTGAGCGCTGGGATGGTTAAAACCTTAAAGAAATGAACCTTAAAGAAAAAATTCGCTAGAAAAGCCAAGGGAGTTGGGGAAGGGGCCCAGGGTTTTGTCCTACTGGGGAGGTCCTAGAGAGTGGGGTGTCCCTCCATGTGGCTGTTCACTCACCTCTTAGGTCCGTCAGTATTGACCAGTGGGTCTATTTCCTCTATAGTATCTTCAGCGCCTGAGATTCTTTCTTCTGTCTCTTGTATTCTGTTGGTTATACTTGTCTCTGTAGTTCCTGTTTGTTCACCCAGATTATTCATATCCAGAATTCCCTTGGTTTGTGTTTTCTTTATTACCTCTATTTCAGTCTTCAAGTCTTGAACTGTTTGCTTCATCTATTTGATTATTTTTTCTTGGTTTTCTTGGGTTTCTTTGAGGGATTTGTTAATTTTTCCGTTTATTTTTGTTTGTCTTCTCTTCCATTTCTTTAAGGGAGATTTTTACTTCCTCTTTAAAGGAGTTGGGGAAGGGGCCCGGGGTTTTGTCCCACTAGGGAGGTCCTAGAGAGTGGGGCATCTGGCCATGTGGCTGTTCACTCACCTCTTAGGGCCCCCTCAGTATTAGAGCAAGCTGTCTTTCAGAGTTCCATGGAAATTGCAGGAGAGTAGGTGGGTTTGGGGGCGGAGTGTAGGTAGTAGTTTGAATGGCAGTTGGATGGGTTTGGGGAGAGCCTAGCTGCAGAGGTCAACATTTGGTGTCCTCCTCTGTTGCTCTCCACTTGGTTTTTGAGATGGGATCTCTCAGCATTTACTGGCTAGCAAGTGCCTTCTGGGGATCCACTTGTCTTCCCACTACCCCAGGGCTGAGGTTATAGATGCATACTCGGTGCCTGAGTATTACCCAGATGCTAGGGATTTGATCTCAGCTCCTCACACTTGCAGAGTGAATGCTCCAGCCACTGAGCCATCTCCCCAGTCCCTACTGGATTTCTTTAGTGGTGCGAACTATTTTAACAACAACTATACCACCTTTTCTAATAAAGCAGCAAGTTTAAAAAAAAATCTTTCCATTATGTTTTCCTAGTTCTCACTCTAAATCTTGTCCGCAGAAGCCAGAAATACTGTCTGGTGGCTATCATGCTTGAAAGGCTTTCCCCCAAAACAAATAGTACCCATCACCTTTGAACGCAATCTCACACAAAGTTTCATGGCTTGTACAACAGGTAGACAAGTTTTTTGCTAGGATACCATGTGAATGACATCTGATCTAATCCCTAACAGAATCTTCATTTTTTTTAATATAGAGCAAAAGAATAATCTTGACTTTCCACATTCTGCATCAGTATTCTGATCTTCTGAGCTCCCGTTAGAATTTCCATTTATCTCTGATTATAAAATCCTAAACTTTCTCTATCTGATTTCTCCAAACACCTCTAACCTCCTATTGCATGCCCATTCCAAGGGCTTCTGAAATGCCTCATACTGTCTAGCTGCATTAATGACTCAATTTCTCAGTACCAATTTGTGTGTGTGTGTGTGTGTGTTAGAGAGAGAGAGAGAAAAAGAGAGAGAGAGAGAGAAAAAGAGAGAGAGAGAGAGAGAGAGAGAGAGAGAGAGAATTCTTTCTGTTGTTGTAGCAAAACAACTTACAAGAAGGATCTTTGGGCTCCTGTTTTCAGTCTGTGGTTGCTCAGCCCTGTTGTCTTTGGGCCTGTGACAAAGTACACATATCAAGAAACAAATGGCAGAGAAAATTACTCACTTAATGAAATCCAGGAAGAAGAGAAGGAGAGGAGGAGGAGGGGAAAAGAAAACAGAGAAGAGGAGGGAGGAGTGGAGACAGGTGCTAATGTACCTTTCAGGGGCACACCTCTAATGACTCCCTATTTCCAACTAGGCTCCATCTCTTAAATTTTCTACTACCTCTCCAAGTATTTGGCTCAAGCTCTGACTTTCAATACATGATCTTTGGGACGATATTTAAGTTCTAAACTATAGAAGCCATATGCCAATTAGAAGCATGTACCTAAGATAGATGGGATCCAAGAGAAGATGCACAGTTCAACCACATTAGCTCAATCCTAAGGGGAAAGGACATTCTCCAAAAGTTTCCAAACACAGAGATTGCCCCATTTCCCCAAATCTTTTCACCCATTATCTTTCTGTTGGCAATATGATTAAGACATAGTTAGAGGGGCTGAAGATCTTTCCAGAGACCTAAGGAAAATCAAGAGAAAGCCTATAGAGAGCCTTCAAGGCTAAATTCATTACACCATTTAGTTGACTTTAAAATGCATACAGCTGAGTTATATGCCATAAGCCTCCCATTACCTTCACTGTAGATAGCATGTGCGGTCTGTGACTCATGAGGATAACACCTAGGATACTTTTCATGAACACAGGGCTACTTCTGTCAAACCCATCAGCTTCTCACTTGGGCCCATGTAGATTTTCAGAGGGCTGGAAACACCAATCTCAGGTTGAACTATATGTCATCTTCTGAACGTGCATCCCACGGAGAGCCAAAGAGACTGCTTACACATGTTTGTGAAGTAAGCACTCTTACCCACTGAGCCATCTCTCCAGCTCCCAAGGCCATTATTTTAAAATCAGCTGACTTAATAAGAAATGCCAACCAGGTGGCAGAGTTTTAAAATTTTATATTCATTACTTAACATTGTGCTGTCTCCAAAGATAAGATTTAGAAAACATTGCTATGAAGTGTTTTTATGGGCAATCTCTATCTTTTACTTTCTTTTTATTTATTCTTTGTGTTTTTCATATCATGCGTCTCTATCCCATTCTTTTCCCCGTCCCTCTGTACCCGCCCTTTGCCATTGCAACCTCCCCCGCAATAAAATAAAATTTAAGGGAAAAAAAAAGGAGGAAAAAGAGAAAAAAACGGAAAGAAAAATCAGTCTCATTATGGAAGCTGTAGTATGACACAGTGAGTCACTTAATAAACCCTTTTGTCCATATATCTCCATATATTTTTACTTGCAAGTGCTCATTGCAAAGAGTCATTGGTCTGGTTTGAGGCCTCTAGTTTCTGTTGTACTCTCAATGCGGGGCTCCCACGGGTCCTCTTTGGTATCCTGCTGTTTCCCTGTGTTGTGGAAATTCTGCAGCTTCAGGTCTATGTTGGGAGCTGTGCAACCTAGTGTAGGATCAGCATATGACTACCTGTCCAACAAGTTTCCTCAGGGCAAGACACTCGGGAAAGGACTCTCACTTGGCAAGAACGAGTAGTCCACAGAACAGTATAGGAATTTGCAAAATCCATGCAACTTGCAGGCTCTTTTCTCTCTCATTTTATTGGTAATTCTTTGGGCAGTTTTTACTTTTACTTTGTCAGTCACACATGCGACAACTGTAATTTTCCCTGGAAATTCTGTTCCTTTTCAAATATATTCCCCTAAGATTAATCAGGGGGGGTAATAATGCTTCTTAAATCTCTTATCTCAAATTACTAACTACAACTCTCAACCCTAGAAACTTTTCTGACTCAATAGAGATGGTTAGGCATATAAAACAAGACTTGGAAGATTAACCATGACTCACAGCTCTGGAAAAGAAAGCAGGGCATACATACAAGGAATAGGAAAGTCTCAGGAATACACATAGTGCAAACTGTTGAGAGTAAATTCTCTGAATTCCAAGCATTGAATCATTGGTAGGATCTGGTATGTTCCAAGAGGAAAAACTAGAATGCAAAATAAGGGATGAATAGACCCATTTTTACCATACACAGGAACTTATATTGGTAGAAGTAGTGTCATATAATGAGATGAGAAGGGAGTGTTTTATCAAGGCCTACCTTTTACAGAGAGACTAGACATGGGACCCTCTTGTAGAAAAGGGAACTGTATAAAAATACATTTTGCAGACATGAAAGAATTATCTGGGTTTGAATATTGTTGTCCTTAAAACATTGTGCCCGTGTCTATTCCTTTTTTTTAGAATAATTTTTTTATTGATTTTATTGAGCTCTACATATTTTCTCTGTTCCCCTCCCTCCCCTTTCCCCTCCCCCCTTCAACCCTTTCCCATGGTCCCCATGCTTCCAATTCACTCAGGGGATCTTGGTTTTTTTCTACTTCCCATGTAGTTTAGGTCCATGTATGTCTCTCTTAGGTTCCTCATTGTTGTCTAGGTTCTCTGGGATTGTGATTTGTAGGCTGGTTTTCTTTGCTTTATGTTCAAAAGCCACTTATGAGTGAGAACATATGATAATTGTCTTTCTGGGTCTGGGTTATTTCACTTAATATGATGTTTTCTAGCTCCATCCATTTGTCTGCAAATTTCAAGATGTTGTTATTTATTTTCTGTTGTGTAGTACTCCGTTGTGTAAATGTACCACATTTTCCTTATCCATTCTTAGGATGAGGGGCTTTTAGGTTGTTTCCTGATTCTGGCAATGACAAACAATGCTGCTATGAACATCGTTGAGCACATGTCCTTGTGGTACAATTGAGCATCCTTTGGAT